>VZTI01001466.1:125084-140138 GCA_013397865.1 Struthidea cinerea
CTCCCCCTGCACAATTCCCACTCCCCCTGCACAATTCCTGCTCCCTTCTGCACAATTCCCACTCCCCCTGCACAATTCCCGCTCCCCCTGCACAATTCCTGCTCCCCCTGCACAATTCCCGCTCCCCCTGCACAATTCCTGCTCTCCCTGCACAATTCCTGCTCCTTCCCTGCACAATTCCTGCTCCCTCCCAGCCCAATTCCTGCGGCACTGGGAGACCCCTGGGCAGGGGGAGCGGGGAGCTCCGGGGGGAGGCTGAAATCCCAGCCCGGGCCCCGTTGGTGCGGCCCCATCAGCCTGAGGGGTCTCGGGGGGTTCTCAGGGGTGTCCCAGGGGTATCCAGAGGTGTCCCAGGGGTATCCAGAGGTATCCCAGCGGTGTCCAGAGGAGAGGTCCTGCCCTTCCCACTCCGACCCCTCCTCTGCAGCTCCGTGTTATGGGATCCCCTCCCATGCCCCACTGATGGCTCCGGCAGCTTTGGGATTCCGGGAATGAATTCTCCCTCCCCCCACCCCAGCTCTCCCAGTGGGGGCTGCACTCGGCAGTTCCAGCCCTGGGCTGACCCTTCCGTCCCGTCCCCCGTCCCTGGAGAGCCGCGAGCAGGGAGGTCACGGCTGCCCCAGGCGTGCGAGCCGAGGCTGGGCCATGTGGGGAGGGAACAGAAGGATTTCCATCCTCTCGTAGCTCTGAGGGGTCACGGAAATAACAGGACAGGGAATCCCAGCTCCTGCAGGCCCCGCTGCAGCTGCCAGGAATGGGAATGTGGGACAGGGAGTGTCCCAAGGGATGGCCCCGGGCCCAGGGGATTGGTCAGTCCAGTCCTAACGAGTCTGGGCCTTGGGCTGGGCCTGCAGACAGCAGGGACGGGGGAGGGATACGGGATGGATGAGGGATGGATGAGGGATGGATATGGGATGGATACGGGATGGATATGGGATGGATGTGGGATGGATGTGGGATGGATGTGGGATGGATGCAGGATGGATGTGGGATCAATACAGGAGGGATGCAGGAAAGGTTCTTCCCCCAGAGGGTGCTGGGCACTGCCCAGGCTCCCCAGGGAATGGTCCCGGCCCCGAGGCTGCCAGAGCTCCAGGAGCGTTTGGGCAGCGCTGCCAGAGATGCCCAGGGTGGGGCTGTTGGGGTGTCTGTGCAGGGCCAGGGTGGGACTGGCTGATCCTGGGGGTCCCTCCCAGCCCAGGATATTCCAGGATTCTCTGAACCAGGGGATGGTGACTTCCAGATGAGGCTCATCCTGAGCAGCTCTGTTTGTAATTCCCCCGAGAGTCCCACCTGGAGCAGCTTTCCCATTCCCTGGCAGGTTGTTGATCCCATCCTCTGGGCAGGCACAGCCCGGGTAGAACTCTGGAAATAATGGATTTTTTTGCCTCACTGACAGTTTCAAACAAGCAAACAAGAAATTGTTTCAGGTCAACTTGAAGTTCAAATCCTTGATTTTTTTTTTTTCCTCAATCAGAAAGTGCAAAAAAAACCCTCGCTGGGTTCAGGGGAACATTTTATTTGCTCTGATATGAAATATCCCATTTTCATGCCAAGTGCTCCTATAACCACAGTGTAACTACAACCTGAGGAGTTTCCTGCCCAAGGAGCGATTCATTTGTTACATTTTTCCCCGATGTTTTGTCTGTGTGTGCAAGGCTGGAACTGATGTGGGGAGAATTCGCTGCTGTTAAATCTCTATTTTGTTTTGGAGACCAAAAGAATTGAGACAATGAGACTTGGTAAAATATTTCCCTCCGATGAAGCTCTGCGAGGAGCTTTTCTCTGCTGTTCCCAAGTCCCCTTCGCCCCTCAGCCCTCGGGTGGGCTGCAGAGCGGTGACCCCCGCCCCGGGCGCCAGGCCAGGAGTTATTTACGGATAAAGCAGGACAAAGTCATGGGAAAGCTTTTCCTGCTGCAGGAGAGGCCTGAGAGAGCAATACCGAGATTTTGTGCAGCTTCAGCGTCACCGAAGGACTCCTGAAGGAGCTGGGCTGGGGGATTTCCTCCAACAGTGCTGGAGAAGTGAGGATAATTCCCAGATCCTTGTGATCTCTGTAACCTCTGTGACTCAGGTTTTGGGGGAGAATGGGTTTTGTAGACATCGTCCTGATCTTCCCGCTCACTCCCGACATTTCCGGGATGTGTTTTGTAGCCACTGCGCTCATTTCCCGCTCACTCCCCACATTTCTGACGCCGAGGGAACGGGGCTGCTGCTGTTGAAGGCTTTGCGAAGAGCCCCTGGTGGATTTAATCCCAAACCCCAGAGCCCTGGCCGGCCGCGTGTTCCCGAGGAACAACATTCCCATATTCCCTGGGCCGAGCTGTCTCATCAGCCCCGGCTCCCTCGATCTGACCCTTCCCGGAGGGACGAACAGCGGGGATCAGAAGGAGCGGCGGATTCCGAGGGGAGGGAGCAGCTGCCGGCTGACAACGAGCTAAACCCTCCCCTTGTGGCATTCCATGGGATCCGGGATGAGAGATCCCAGCAAAGCTTTGGAGATCCCTCATCCAACGCTCCTGAGCGGCGCAGTCCCCCCCCTCAAACCCCTCTGATCCCCGGGCGGCAGCAGCCCCGCTAATTGCGCTGATTAATGAGCCTCTCACACAGCCCTAATTGCACGAGGAGAAGCTGAGAGTTCATTTTTACCTCCTGAGCTGCTTCCAAATGAGGCGGGCGCGGAGCAGCCCGGGCGGGGCTCATTTGCATACGGTAATTAACGGTGCTTCACTGACGAGCGGCGCTTTCCCCTCCCGCCAGAGCGTTCGGTTCTGCTCCAGCGGCTCCCGGTCCTGCACATCCCCCCGGGGCCCAGCGGGGCCGGGGAAAAGGCTCGGGGCGGCTCGGGACTGCCGGGAGCTGGAGCGCGGCTCCAATCCCTGGGATTGCTCCCTCCCTGCCTGGAGGGGATGAGACCCGGAGGCTGCCCCTGGATCCCTGGCAGTGCCCCAGGCCAGGCTGGACATTGGGGCTGGGAGCAGCCTGGGACAGTGGGAGGTGTCCCAGGGGTGGCACTGGAGGGGCTTTAAGGTCCCTCCCAACCCCAACCGTTCCACGATCCCTTAACGCACACATTTGGATGCACAATCCCCATTCCAGGTGCTCAGAGAACTCTTAATTAGATTTTCCAGCCCAGCCTAATGAGGTTCAGTCTCCCCTGACTGAGCAGAACCAGTGGCGAGGAAAAGGGAAAAGCTGCTCAGGGAGCTCCGAGGTGAGCCAACACCTCAGGGATTCGTTCCTGCCCAAACACTGGGAAAGTTCCTCTTTTCCCCTCAGGGGTTGTGTTTCCCTTTGGATTGGGATGCCCGGGATCCTCCCGCCTCCTCTGCACAGGGCTGGAAGGGAGAGGCTGATCTGCCCTTGGGGTCAAACCGCTCAGCCCTTGCCGGGATTGTGGCACCAGGGATCCAAACCCAGCCCTGCGAGGGCCTTTTGAGGCTTCTGCCTCTCCCGCTGTCCCCAAAGGGGATTCCCCCCCCTCCTCCTCCTCCTGCTCCTGCTCCTCCTCCCAGGCGCGGATTACAAAGGATCAAACCTCTCCTTTATCCCTTCCAGACAGAGCCTGGCACCGACATCCCAGGGGAGGCGGTTTTGGCTTTGTAAAGCTCGAGACAAAACTCCAACACCTTTGAATTTCAGCTGAAATTCCGTGTTTTGTTTGCTTTGTGGGAAGAGCCCTCCGGATCAAATCCATCTCCGTTCAGGAAGGACTTTATAGCTCCGAAGAACAACAAACGCATCCTGCAGAGAGCATTTCAGCCCTCAAAGCCCAGAGCCATCACTCACAGCTCCCTGGCACAGCCTGGCCTCATCCCAGCTTTTCCCAGCACACTGGGGAAACTGAGGCCTGGATTCCCGGCGGGGAGGGATTGATATTCCAGAGGAAAAGCAGCAATCAGGGGACCCCAGTGGGATCCCGCACTGCTCAGCCCTCAGCACCTTTTGGAAGGAATTCTGCCCACCTGCAGCATTCCAGGTTTGCCTATTCCACCCCAAACCCAGGAAATGACATCTTTGCAGCAGTTTTCAAGGGAAAGCCTTGGGTTTTCCAGGTTTTTAATGCCAGGTTTTGCCTTCCGAGCCTGAGCAGCCTTTGCTGCAGTTGAAGGAAGCAGCTCCAGGGGAGAGAACAAACCATGGAATTCTGCAGGAGCGACGGGGAATGTCTGAGGTGCTGCCCCTCACACACACAGCAGCCTTGGGAATGGAATCCAGGAGTGAGCACAAAATCTAGAGGGAAAATCCAGACTTTTCTACATTCCAGAGCCTTGGATGATTCCTGGGAACCTGGGAGAGTGGGAGGTGTCCCTGCCCATGGCAGCGTGGGCCTGGCTCATCCTTAAGGCCCATCCAGCCCAAGCCATTCCATGATTCCAGGGTTTGATGCTCAGGACAAACCCCAGCACTCAGAGCCCCTCCGGGCTCCCACAGAGCCCCAGGCAAGGCACTCAGGACAAAGATTTAGGGGCAAACTCTCTGTGTGTGGATAACGAGCACATCAAGGAGGAAAACACCTTCTTCTTCATCATCATCATCAAGGTAATTTTGCAATCAGCTGTACCCAGTGGTCTGCCCAGTATCCAATGGTTTATCCAGTATCCAGTGGTCTCTCCCCCTGAACCTGGGAAGAATTGGAGCTCTGTGATTTAAACCTGGTTTAGTCTCGGCTTTGCAGGTGCCTGATGGCCCCAGAGCAGCTCAGGGTCAGTACCTGGTGTTGCAACCACGGCTGAAATCTCATAAAAAGTTTTTGTGGGCTTGGAATTGGGAAAATTCCCATTTTGTGCCTGCTCCCAGCAAAGCTGCTGCAGGAGGAGGATCCTTGCTCAGCTTCAGCAGCAGCTGGGCAGTCACAAGGGTGGCTCCAGCACAATTAGGCTCAGTTTTAATAACCACAGGTATTTTTCCAGCAGTTGGAGCGCGGTCATGGATCAGGATCCTGCTGTAAATGTTAATGAGGAAGTGCCAGGGAGAAGCCAGGGAAGATAAATCCTGTAATTAATCCCTGCTCCAGTCCAGCCGTGACTCCGAGCTCAGGAATCAAACCCTGCCTGAGCTGGCTCTGGGGGCTCGGGGTTCCTTCCTTTCTGCTGGATTTCTGGAGTGCTCAGATCAGAGGAGACAGCCCAGGGTGATCCCTGTGATCCATGGACTGAGCAGCCATTCCGTGAGTTCAGAGATCCCGGCCCCCGGGGCAGCTCCGGGTGGGATCCCCCAGGATGGATCCCCCAGGATGGATCCCCAGGGAGAGCCCCGGCTTCTCCCCTCCAGTTTCATCCCGAGCTGTTCCCTGCAGGAGGAGCCTTGCTCTGGGGCTGGGATCCGAGCTGCAGAATCCCGGGATAGACCCACGGCTGAACCAGGATCTCTGGATCAGTGAGCACAGCCTGAGGCCAGGCTGGGCCCTGGAGCACCCCCGGACACTGCGAGGGGTCCTGGGCTGGGACTGGGTGGCCTCTAAGGGCCCTTCCAACCCAGACCAGTCTGGGATCCTGGGAAGAGCCTGGGATCCAAGTGCAGCCATCCCTGGGACAGCCGGAATCAGCAAAGGACATTTATCCTGAAATCCCGTTCTGGGAGCAGTTAAACCCCGGCCCAGGCCCAGCCTGAGCCCGGCTCTGTGGGGATGAAATGCTGGCATTCCCATTTCCCTTCCAGAAAACTCCTCCCTAAAGAGAAGTGGCTCCTTGGCAGAGCCATCCTTTCCTTCAGAAGTGGGAAATGGGAAGCTTTGGCACTTTGGAGACCTCTTCCCAAAAATCTTCATTTCCAACCATCCCAAACCTCAGCACAGTTCTACAGAACAGGAATTCCTGACAGGAAACGTTGAGCTGGGAAATTCCCAGCTCTCCAGTAAAGAAAGGATCTCTCAGTGTGGAGCAGGTCACTGACAGCTCCCGGGACTGGACAGGCTGGCACGTCATGCATCCCGGGAAAGGGGAATTTCAAGGGAAGCAAAGCCACCGAGCCGAGGAACAGCGAAATCCCGGGAATTGCAGCGGGGGTTGTGCAGCTCCTGGCCAGCTAAAAAGGGCTGCAAACCATGGCCCTGCTTTCCCTGCTCACCCACTCCCAGCTGGAGCTTTCCCTCCTCCACACTTCCTCCTCCTGCCTTGGCTCCATCTGTCCCTGGGCCTTCCCAGAAAACCCCCTCCTTCCCAGGCTCCGACTTCCCAACATCCCAACCAGGATTCCTCTGGCAAATGACCCTTCCCAGGCTCGGGGTCCGCTCCTTCTCTGCTGGAATTTGTGTCACTGGGACTGGGGTTGAAGGGGGACCTCCCTTCCCTGCACCTCTGATTTCCTCCTCGCTGCTTTGGAAAACATCGGGAAGGGATTGGGATTGGGAAGAGCTGGATTCGTTCATTTATTTTTCCACGCGAGGGTTGATTTGGGGCTCAGTCCATGCCCAGCCTCGGGAACTGTTCCAGGCCCCCTGCAAGGTTCAGGATTTAAACTGAAAGGGAGTAGGGATGGATGGGATATTGGGAAAGAATTCCTGGCTGGGAGGGTGGGGAGGGGCTGGGATGGAATCCCCAGAGCAGCTGTGGCTGCCCCTGGATCCCTGGCAGTGTCCCAGGCCAGGCTGGACATTGGGGCTGGGAGCAGCCTGGGACAGTGGGAGGTGTCCCTGCCATGGCAGGGGTGGCACTGGGGGGGCTTTAAGGTCCCTTCCCGCCCAAACCATTCCAGAATTCCCTGATTTTATGGTCTATGCTGCTGCTGGTGTCCTTTTTGGAGGCTGGAAAAGGCTCATCCAAAGGCGCCGCAGGATCCTGAGGGCCCTGGGCCTGTCCTGACCCCCAAAACCTGAGGAAAACTCTTGGAAACTCAGCCCTGAATTCCCTTCCACTTCCTCAGAGCTCCTCATGCCTGGCAAAAATCCCGAGGAATAAAACCCAGCCTGAAGTGGTTGTAATTTCCAGCAGGAATTAGTGATGTTCCCTGCCTGACCCCGCTCCTCCCGGGGCTCCAGGAGTGTTCCGAGCCTGCTAATTCCCAAAGCCTCTTCCCGCTGCTCCGGGCAGCTGGGGGAGAGGAAAAGGAATCAAATTCCTGCCAGGGAAAAGTGATTTCTTCATATTCCCTCACTCCTTACCCTGACAGCAGCTCCAGCTTGCAAAATAAAAAATGGGAATGGAGACACCTTGAATGCATTATCGGAATGTAGCCCTTCTCCTAAAAACCTGGAGATGAAATCCTGAGGGAGGCAGGAAGGATCTGGGGATGGAGCTCAGCGGTCCCTGCTGGGTTGGAACAGCCAGGGCTGAAAAGAGGACGAAGAGACTTCTCCAGCCCCCCGAACCCGCAGCCATCGTGGGAAAAGGAACACTGCGAGGTTGGTGCTGTCGCTACCAAGCCTTGAATCCAGAGTGGGACTCCAAATCCATGCCCGGGGGTTGGACCGTGGCATTCCCAGCACAAAGCCCAGCCCCAGAGCGCATTCCTGCTTGGAGACTTCCTCTCCACACCACGTGCAGGACTTGAGGATATCATTTAGCCAACCCAACTTACTCAAAGTCAAAAGTTGTGCGTTCGGTAAATCAGCATTTCCTGATGGAGAAGGAATGATCTGAACCCCCCAGCCAGGGCAGCAACCTCTGGGAGCACATTCCTGGCCTTGGAATTAGATGGGAGCACATTCCAGGCCTTGGAATTGGCTCCTCAGCACCTCAAGCCATGGAGCTGCTGCAGTTTCCTGGGAGCAGTGAGTCTCGGGAAGCGCAGCTCAGAGGCAGCAATCCTCCCTGGGCTCAGAGCCGCTCCTTCCGGAGCCCTGGGCGAGCTTCCCTTCGCCCTGCACGCACTGTGCGCCCCCACTGATAAATCCCTGATGGAATCTGCTCCTCCCTGGACGCGGCCCTGGAGCCCCAGGCTCTGCTCCTCTGCCGGCTTTGTTTCGGTCGCTCACGCCCCGTGGCTGTGCTGGTTTAACACTGCCCGGTTTTCGGTGGGGGCCGAGAAAAGCTGCTCGGAACGTCAGTGTCCGGCACCGAGGCGATCGCTGCGGGCTCTGGCGGTGGCAGGTTACCAGCCCAGCTAGACAAGCTGGCAACGCCTCTGAGGTGACAGATTTAAGAAAGGAAGCGCTGCGGGAAGCTCTCTGTTTTCTGCTGTGGGGTGGTGAGGCGGCTGCCGGGGCCCATCCTGGCGGGGGCCGGAGCCCTCCTGGGCCAGGACCGCGTGGACAGGGCCCTTCCCAAGGCTGGGACCGTCCGTGCAGGGACCACGCGGCCGGCAGCGAGAGACACGGCGAGCAATTCCCTGATGCGGAGCCCGGACGAGATCAGCCTCTCAAGGGCAGCTTACAGACACCAGCTTTCTGCCAAGTCAGAGGAAAAGGAACGGTGAGGACACGCCAGGAGAACCAGCGCGGCGGCACCGAGGTCAGCGATAAGGAGAGGGAGGAGGTGCTCCGAGCGCCGGAGCTGAGATTCTCCGCAGGCCGTGGTGAGGACTGTGATGCACCAACCGTGTCCCTGTGACTCCTGCGGTGCGCGAGGGCGCAGAGATCCGCTGAGGAGCAGCGCTCACGCTGGAACGCGAGGGCGCCGAAAGCTGTAACCGAGTGAGGAGCTCGGGCAGAGAGAGGTGAGCCTTGCCTTTAGAGACAGAGCAAGAGAGCCTTCGCTTCCAGACCGGAGCAGCTCATCCTTAACAGACCGAACCCCAGGAACCAAAATGACCCGCGCTGGCGGCTGTGGGAAGGCTGCTCCGCCCGTGGGAGGGACTCGCGCTGCAGCAGGTTCGGGCGGGACTGCTGCTTGTGGAAGTTCAAACCACGCTGGAAAAGTTCGCAGAGAACTCTCTCCCGTGGGAAGGACCCCACGGCACAGCACAAGAAACTCTTTTCCTTAACTGAAGAAGGATTTTTAAGAAGTGAACTGCTGACCAAACCCCCCGTTTGTCTCCTTGCGCGGTCGGTGGGAAGAGGGAGGGGCTGGGAAGGAAAGGTGTTCTGGAGGTTCGCTTTGGTTCTCATTGCCCTTTTTACCTTTAATTCTGTCAATAATCAATCTGCTTTACGCTGTTTAAGTTTTGAACCTGTTTTGCCTTACAGTGGTTTTTTTCAATAACCCTTAACTCATGAAAATGAAGTTTTAATTTCCCCTCCTCTGCTCAGCTATCACAGAGGAAAACCAGTGAATAGTTTTTTGTGGGTGCCTGGTGCTTGGCCAGCCTCAAGCCCTGACAACGGTTTTCAGAGCTGGAAGGTGGAGCCTCCCTGATCCTGCAAAAAGCACTTCCAGGGGGACATCCTGGAGGTTAATTCCAAGGATTTCCCTGCCCTGGCTGGATGTCCTTGGAAGTTAAAGAGCAGGGAGTGCTTTGGTTTGGTTTCACACAGAAGTGAAGTCGCCTTCCCTCATCCCAGCATCCCTGCTCCTCCAGCCACCTCTAAAATCTCCTGTCTTCCCAAAATAAACAGCTGGAGCTGTCACCGTGTCTGCTGTCATTTGGAAATAATGGAAAACAGAACTCCATGCCAAGATATTCCCACTTAAAGCACAGAGTCAGTAATTACTACAACTCCAGGTTTTTTAGGGCTGCAAATCTGTCCCAGCTCGGAGCCGTTACCACTGGAACCCTGAGCAGAGCTGGGAAGGCCCTGAGGGATCCCAGTCTGTTGTGCACATTCCAAGATATTTCTGGAGGAGCAGATTGTGGGTTTGTTTATTTGGAGCTCTTTCTCCCTGCATATGTTTGACTATTTTGGGTTGAGGAGAAATTGCAGCCTCGAGACTTTGGCTGCTGCATCCTGGTTACCTGAGCTGAGTGTGAGTTCCAGAGCCCTAGAATTGCTCAGGATGGCAAAGAGCTCCAGGACCATGGAGTTCAACATTCCCCAGCACCGCCGAGGCCACACTGACCCCTGTCCCCAGGTGCCACATCCACAGGGCTTTAAACCCCTGCGGGGATGGGGACTCCAGCCCTGCCCTGGCCAGCCTGGCCACCCTTTCCAGGAAGGATTTTCCCAATGTCCAGCCTGAGCCTCCCCTGGCCCAGCCTGAGGCCGTTCCCTCTCCTCCTGTCCCTGTTCCCTGGGAGCAGAGCCCGACCCCCCCGGCTGCCCCCTCCTGTCAGGGAGTTGTGCAGAGCCACAAGGTCCCCCCGGAGCCTCCTTTGCTCCAGGCTGAGCCCCTTTCCCAGCTCCCTCAGCCGCTCCTGGGGCTCCAGCCCCTTCCAGGAGCACCAGGAAGCAGGAGCTGATCTGATGCAGTGGGAGAAGGGACAGTGTGAACACTGAGAAGCGTTAGCAGAGACATTTTCCAGCTTTCTGCAGCGCTCTGTGAAAGCTCAGTTTCTCACAGAAACGATGACAAACAGTGCTACGGTTTTGAAAGCAGAACTGTCTCTATCTTGCACCTGCAGTTGTTGTGCAGTTTTGTTATGATACTGTCTGGGAAAAATATTCTGAAAGGTTTCAGCCAGCTGGTACGGGAGATGGATGGTCGGTGACCAATGACCTCATGCCATGCTGGCGACCCAAGTTATATAAATCGATTTATAATTAAATAAAGGGGCCATTATTGCTCCTGAACTGCTGTGTCCTTCCTCGCCGCTTGTGCCGCTCACAGCGACAGGACAGCATCTCATTTTGTAGAGGAACAAGGAGCTGGGAGGGCCCTTCAGCATCGCCAGCTCGGATTTCTTCATTCAAGCACAGGAACGACAGAGATTTATCCTGGGAGTCCCTCAGCCACAAACACCTCTGGGTGTTTATAACGAACCTAAAACCTTCGGGGGAACACCAAATCCAGAGCTATAAAATCCCACTGGAGAAAAGAGATAAGTTCATAGAAACATGGGAGGGTTGGGAGGGACCTTAAACCCCCCCCAGTGCCACCCCTGCCATGGCAGGGACACCTCCCACTGCCCCAGGCTGCTCCCAGCCCCAATGTCCAGCCTGGCCTGGGACACTGCCAGGGATCCAGGGGCAGCCACAGCTGCTCTGGGCACCCTGTGCCAGGGCCTCCCCACCCTCACAGGGAACAATTCCTTCCCAATATCCCATCCATCCCCGCCCTCTGGCAGTGGGAAGCCATTCCCTGTGTCCTGTCCCTCCATCCCTTGTCCCCAGTCCCTCTCCAGCTCTCCTGGAGCCCCTTCAGGCCCTGCAAGGGGCTCTGAGCTCTCCCTGGAGCTTCTCCAGCTGAACAATCCTGGGGAACAATCCCGGCTCTCCCGTCCTTGACTTCTGTTGCATCTGAAGGAAGTCGGTCACTAATGAACGAGGTGCTCATTAGAAGATTTTTCCCAGCCAGTTCAGGAATTACTGGCGGGAATATTTCCTGTCCGTGGGGGTGCCTCTGTTCTGCAGGATCCCAGCAGGGAAAGGTTCCTGAGGCTGGAGGAATCCTGTGGGTGATCCCCCCATTGTGAGCCCCAAGGGACACCATCCGGATTGGGAAAGCCTTGGAAAACTCCCCGTCAGGTCCAGGGAGGAGCAGTGGTGGGGCAGGTCAGGACGGGAAGGTTTGGAAAACCTGGGCTCGTTAGGGAAGGACCTGGATGTTGGTGACCTTGGCTCTGGACACGCGTCCTCCCGAGAGGAATCGCTCCGGAGGCAGCTGCTGCTCCTCTCCAGAGCCACCTGGGACTGCCAGGAATCTCTCGCACAGCAGGAGGAGCCTCATCCCGATCGGCCTGACTGGGACCAGAGAGAATTCCACGGAAGGGAACGGAACAACTCTGGTACCAAACCGGTGATGAAAAGGGGGTCAGTCCCCAGGGACTCCCTGGAACAGAAATTCCCAATAAACCAGGGAATGGTTTTATACAAGGATGGAAGACAAGGAAATAAAGGAAGGAAACAAATGTAGAAACAAACCCGGGATGTTCCTTGTCTCCAGAACTTTGCCAAAGAAATCCTGATGAAATCCCAATGAAATCCAACCCCAGATTCCCTCTGTTCGCAGCTCCCTCTGGAATGAGGGATGTTGGGACAGCCTTTGCTCCCACAGCTCTTGCAAAGGCTCCTTGGGAAGTGGGGAAGGGATCTACAGGAAACAGAACCTGCCCAGCACAGGACGAGGATCATTCCCAGCCCATCCCAAAGCCTTGGCTGGGAACGCTCCACGGATGTGCCTCATTGGCACTGCAAAAATGAGATTCCTTTGAGTGAGGATTCATTTCTTCCCTCCCTCCTGCTCCTTCGCACACGCTCGGGGAGACTCTTTCAGGCCAGGGCTGCTCCAGCCCAGGGAAGCTGTGGCTGCCTGGAAAAATGCCAAAACAGCTTCCCTGGAAAAGGCTTCAGAGAGATTCCTGGGGCTTAGAACGGCGTTCCAGGAGTTCTTCCTGGAGGTCTCAGATGGAGCTGTCACTGAGGTGCACAGACAGGAATTATTAAATCAAGTTTACTTTTCTTAATCTGGATTTGGGACCAATCCCGATTCCCCATCCCGCAGGGTCACCCCCACTGCTTCTCCTCTCCTCCAGGGGAGGGATCAAACCTTTCCCAGGAGCTTTCCAGCTTCCAAAACTGGGCATTTTTAGCTGCAGAAATTTCCCTCCCTCATGTTCTAATCTCACATCCAGGCTGGGTTTAAAGACTCTGTTCAAGCTTTTTTTTCCTTTGGATGAAGAAATTTATTTTTTTCCCAGGGAAATGTTATTTGGAAGGGAAATGTCCACAAAGAGGCTCCTGCTTTTCTCCATTTCAGTTCATTTTTAGGACAGATTTTTCCAGCACAGACGGAAATTCACAGCCAGGGCACATCTTCCCTCTGGCCTGTCCTAAACCTGTCTGGAAAAATGATCATGGAGTCACAGAATGGTTTGGGTTGGAAACGGCCTCAAAGCCCCCCCAGTGCCACCCCTGCCATGGCAGGGACACCTCCCACTGTCCCAGGCTGCTCCCAGCCCCAATGTCCAGCCTGGCCTGGGACACTGCCAGGGATCCAGGGGCAGCCACGGCTGCTCTGGGCACCCTGTGCCAGGGCCTGCCCACCCTCCCAGGGAACAATTCCTGCCCAATATCCCATCCAGCCCTGCCCTCTGGCAGTGGGAAGCCATTCCCTGTGTCCTGTCCCTCCATCCCTTGTCCCCAGTCCCTCTCCAGCTCTCCTGGAGCCCCTTCAGGCCCTGCAAGGGGCTCTGAGCTCTCCCTGGAGCTTCTCCTCTCCAGGTGAGCACCCCCAGCTCTCCCAGCCTGGCTCCAGAGGGGCTCCAGCCCTGGAGCAGCTCTGTGGCCTCCTCTGGACTCATCCCAGCAGCTCCACGTCCTTCTGGACCATGGGAAGTGTCACCCCAAGAACCTGCAGTGATGTCCCTCATGACAGTGACCCCTTTCCTGACTTCTTCCCCCAACAAAACAAACTAAAATAAGGAATCAAAGCCCTGCCTGGCAGCTTGGGGTGCCCAGGGAATGGGATCTGTCCCTGTGGTGCCGGGGGGCTCTGGGACAGAAGTTCCTGCTCCAGGAACACCTGGGACTGAGACAGGAATGTGGGAACAGCTCCTCACATTCCAGCTTGGAAGGGAAGGGATTTGCTGCTCGGGAAGGATTAATTTTATGAGTCATCCAAAACTCAATTGAGATGCAGGGAAAAGGATTGAGGAGAGAACATTGCAGGGAAGGAGATTAGAAATGAGGGAATCGATCCCGAACTCCCCCAAAGGTAGCGAGCATATCCTTAATTCTTATTTAATGGCCCCATTCCTCGTGTCAATGGCTCAGTTAGGGATTAACTGGAGGCCTCGTCCATCTGCACACGGAAAAGAGACTGGAAAAGCTCCACAGGGAAGTCACAGGGACAGAAATAAACAATGGCTGCTTTCCCTGCACCTGCAGCAATCGGGGAAAACACAAATCCTGGCCTACTTTCTGGGAAACTCGGCAGGTAACCAACCCCTCCCACCGGCAAACAATCCAACCGGGCTTCTCGGAACAGGGAAGACCGCCTGGAGTGGGAGTGTTGCTTTCTCCAGAGCCTGGAAAGGCTCAGCCATCCAGAAAAACCCTCCACGTGTCACAGGGGCAGGAATCCCAATAAATGCTCCCATTCCTGAACTCCAGTGCCCTTGGAAGTGTGAAATTCCCTGACAAACGGAGCTCAGGGTCTCTGGGATGAACTCCAGATCTGCTGGATTGAAGCTTTGCCAGGGTGGCTCCTGGGGAGGACATTCCATCCCCATGGCCTGGGCTTGGCTCTCCCTGGGCCTGCCTGGAGCAGGCAAAAAGGGGATCTGGGGCACCAGGCAGGAGGAGAGGCACGAAGGGAGGGATTGATCCATGGGAAATGAATTCCTCGCAGTGAATCTCTGGTTTTCCACGGATTTAGTCCTTCCTGAGGGTGTTCCCAACATGTCCTGATTGAGGCTGTTCCCACAAAGCTGGACTTGGCCTTGGCCAATGTGCTGGTTTTGCTCAGCCTTGGTTTTGGTAGCGGGGGGGCCACAGAGGTGGCTCCTGTGAGAAGCTGCTGGAAGCTTCCACCGTGTCTGGCAGAGCCAGTCCCCGGTGGCTCGGAAGATGGACAGGCTGCTGGCCAAGGCTGGGCCAGTTAGAGAGGCTGGGAACGCCTCTGTGGTGACAGATTTCAGAAGAAAATCAAACCGGCAGTTTTTTCCGGGGGCGGTGAGGCGCTGTGGCCACCGCCGGGGCCATCCTGGCACAGCCCACAGCGAGCCTGGCTGCCTGACCGCCCCTCGCCAGCCACGCCGCGGGCAGAAGCACAGGGGCAGCGGCGGCGGCTTCTCCTGCCGGTGCCCCGCGTGAGGAGAGGCGCTGAACGGGGCCGATGCCGCGGCCGCCGCTGCCCGCACGGTCGTGGCTGCGGGGCTGGCCAGCAGCGGAACCACGGCGAGTGACTCCCTGATGCAGAACGTCGACAAGATCGACCTCTCGGTGCTGCGGGGTCCTGCAGGAATCTTTGAGCTGGGGGAACTTGTTGGCAGTGGTACCTATGGGCAGCAGTTTTTCTTCTTGAGAGAGAAGAGGAGGAAGTGAGGACACGTGGGGGAAACAACATGGAGACACCCAGGGCAGTGGAGGAGGAGGGGGAGGAGGTGCTCCAGGTGCCAGAGCCGAGATTCCTCTGCAG
>VZTI01001466.1:140649-200463 GCA_013397865.1 Struthidea cinerea
GCAGCAGGTTTGGGAGGGCTGCACCCTGTGGCACACAGACCCACGGCGCAGCAGTTTGGGAGGGCCGTGTGCCCGTGGCAGGGGCTCACGCTGCAGCAGGGGCGGTGTGGCTGCTGCTCCTGAGAGTGGAGCCGCGCTGGGGAAGCTCAGGGAGAGCTGTCTCCCGTGGGAGGGACCCCACGGTGCAGCAGGGGAAGGGCTCCTGTCCCGGAGCAGCGGCAGGAAATCTCGGTGATGAACTGACCAAACCCCCGTGCCCCGTCTCCTGCGCTGTCAGTGGGAAGGAGGGAGGAGCTGGGGGGGGAAAAGGGGTTTTTAAGGCTTCTTTTACTTCTCATTATCCTCCTCCGACTCTGTTAATAATAAATTTACTTTATACCTTTAAATTCGAAGCTGTTTTGCCCTTGGAGTGTTTTCTCCCAGTCCTTCTCTCAATTCATGAGCCCTTCATTAATTTTTTTCCCTCTCCTCTGCCCAGCTGTGGCAGGGGAGGGTGAGCGAGCGGCTTTGGTGGGTGCTTGATGTCCGGCCAGTGTCAAACCTTGACAGTGAACAACCTCAGCCTCATCCCAGGTGCCGAGATTCCCAAAGGGTGCCCGAGCACATCCCGACCCCACCCCGAGTGGATTTGTACAAAATTCACATCGAGGCAAACCCAAACCCCACAGAAACATCCAACTCTGCCGTTTTCTCCCGCCCTTGCTAAGCTAAATGATTTATTCCTTGCAATCGCCCAAACGGGCAGGAATCCCTGAATCCCAGCAATCCTCAAGCATGCCAGAAGTTCAATTTGAAAATCCTAGGCAAGAATTAAATGAGCATAAAATGTGTGTTCCCCTCCCTGGGGCCAGCTCTGTTTCACTGGGACGCATTCATTAAAAGCTCCTAAATTGGGCACAACGTTTTTAATAAACATAGTAAAGAAATATTTTAATAAATATATTTAATAAACACTTAAACATTTTTAACAAACATTTCCTGTCCCCAGTGTGGGGCAGAGCTGAGGCCTGGGATGAGGCAGAAATGCTGGAAGTGCTCACAGGCCCCACTCCTCGGGTGACCCCGAGCAGCTCAGCTCAGCCTGAAACGCTGACGGAAAAATGAGCCAGGGGAAGAGCTGGGAATCACAGTGATATTCCCAAAATCCCCTCCATCCCAATGAATCCCCTGGATTTAATGCCGTGGGAGTGAGTTAAGTTGTGGTTGTGCCTTTGAGGCTTCGGTGCTGGCTCCGTGACCTGTCCCAGGTGTTCATGTGAGGCTCTGGTTTGTCCTGCTGGGAAATGTTTGTGTTGTATCCCGATTTTTACAGCATCTGGAGAGCCGGAGCCCCTCATTCCCTGCTCCCAGGGCAGCTCCCTCGTCATCATGGGCTGGGGCAGTTGGGACCTGGGCTCAGGAACCCCCTGGAAGGAACTGCCACAGCCCAGGAGCCTCCTGGTCATTCCCTGACCTCGAATCCCTCTTTAACCTCACGATGTGGAAAGAAAAAATTAATTCCCCATCTCCTCCTGTTTTATTTATTTGGGAACACAAAATCCCCCCGGCCACTCACAGGAATTGTTTCGTTCCAGGGAAACGCAGCTCCTCATTCAGCCTGGAATGACTTTTGGTTTTTCTTTCCCATCCAGAAGAGGCAGTGAACCAAAAAATTGGTTCTTCGTGCCCTCTCCGTGTTCCCGTTCTCCCGAGGCACAGGATCCGAGGATCCTGTTGTAATTCCAGCTGAGGAAACACATCCCGGGCCCCTTTCTCCTGCTTTTCCTCATGCCCTGACCTCATCCCATGAGCCACTTCCATGGATCCAACCCTCCTTCAGTGATTGCCCTGCCTGGGGTTTCCTTTCCCTGGGTTTGGGCTGCAGGAGGAGCTCCGGGAGCTGCCCCGGGATGCTCCTTCCCTCTGGCACTGCGGGAATCGCTGGAGGCTGAGCCTCTCCGGGAGGCCTCTGCTCTTCTCCCAAGGCAAAACTCCATGAGCTGATGGCTGGGATAGAGCCTGGAAGTGGGAAGGGGGCAGAGCTCGGGAATCAGGAATGGGGCAGAGCTCGGGAATCAGGGCTGGGACAGAGCTTGGGAATCAGGGATGGGACAGAGCTCTGGGAATCAGGGCTGGGACAGAGCTCGGGAATCAGGAGTGGGGCAGAGCTCGGGAATCAGGGATGGGACAGAGCTCGGGAATCAGGGCTGGGACAGAGCTTGGGAATCAGGGATGGGACAGAGCTTGGGAATCAGGGATGGGACAGAGCTTGGGAATCAGGACTGTCCCCTCTCTCCCCTGGATCAGGTTGATGGGAATCCCACGGGGATTTTTGCCATGATCCAACTCCCAGCGGTTTGGAGTTGCTCCCCTCTGACCTGCCCCTCCTTCCCAGACCTTTTTCTTCCTGGGAGCAGCTCTCAGATCCCAAACCCTCCAAAACCAGATCGCAAATCCTCAGGAACTGTTGCAGTGAGCCACTATCAGCAGAACCAAGGAGACCATAAGGTCCTCTGGTTTGAGGCTCCCAAAGTTGCAGAACCCCTGAAAGTACAGGGAACACCCCAAAAGCTGTAAACCGTGCCCCACCATTGGCTTCCGTTCTCCCCACCTACCCCTTACCCCATTTGCTGTAGCTCCTGCTCCCCGCCCTTGTTACACCCACACTGGCTGCTGTGTGTTTTCCACGCCCGCGCTGTGGGGGTACAAAACTGCCCTCACTCCACGTGGCTGCGGGATTGCTCCGTGGTTCCTACCACACCAATAAAACCCTTTGACCCCACGGAGACCCCCTCCGCCTTTTCCTTTCCTCCTCAGCGCGCTATGGCCATCGGGGATCGAGGCGAACCCCGTCTGGGAATTCGCCCGTTCCTCCCGCGCCGGATCGGTCCCGTCCAGCGTCCGCCCGGGGCAGGCAGAGAATGCTGGGTGCCGGGACACCGAGCTAGCCAGAACGGCACGCAGAAGCAAGGAACTGAAAGCCAAAACTTTTTCCCAGTCTTTGGGATAACTGGTGTCACTCTCCCTGACAAGGAATCAAACCAAGGAGCCCATGGCTTCCAAACAGAACTTTTTCGTTTTGCAAAACTTACGGAAATGAACTTTTCCATCCAGGCCAATCTCATTTGGATGAAAACTGGGCAAGTTTTTGTGGTTTTGTGAGGTTTTGTCCCCTTGGTCCCATGAAAAGCTGGGCCAGTGGTCACTGGATTTCACCAACCCCATCTCCCTGTTCCCACCTGATCCCTTTCCCATCTGATGTCTCCAGGAATGGGAGAATCCAACTTTGTGATGGATCCACAGAGACATCACAGAGTCCCTGATGGGAAAAGTTAAAATAAAATACGGAACCACAGAACGGTTTGGGCTGAAGGGAGCTCAAAGCCCCCCCAGTGCCACCCCTGCCAGGGCAGGGACCCCTCCCACTGTCCCAGGCTGCTCCCAGCCCCGTCCAGCCTGGCCATCCCCAAAGTCACCCCAGGGTGGGGTTTTGGGAAACGAACCCCAGTGAATCAGGAGATCTTTGTGAATCCCCTCCAGACCACTTCAAAACCAGTTTAAGGGAATTTTTCTGCCCCTTCCACCTCCACCTTTTCTCACAATTCCATTCGATTGCTGCTCTGCAAGTGAAGAGAATTCCCTCAAAACCCTGGGTTTAACTAGAACTTTGGGAATATTTTCTGAATATTCCACTGAGGCCCAAAGCTGGGGCCCTTTTGTGGATACTGGAGAGTCCAGGGGCTGATCCTGGCTTGCAGAGGAGGAGGAGGCAGAGACGTGACACCTGAGTGACAGGGTGGCTCCGGGGCACCTGGAGTGGGCAGGAATTCATCTCCCTGGGTCCCCAGAACAGCCTCCCAGAGAATGGAATTTTGGGAATTTTTCCCCTATTGAGCTAACCAGCGTCTGAATATGAAGATTCCCGCAAAAGCTGAGGATCTGAAAGGAGCAATTCAGGAAAGATTTATGGATCCTCTCCAAAGCCATCAACAAATGATTTACTAAACAAAACTGGGGCTGAGTTCCTCGTGGATGGAACTCCAGGCAGGGAATGGGCCTGCTGCTCCATATTTCATCCCTGGGACATAAAATGCATTTGCTGCAATAAAGAGAAGATATAAATGTTAAATAAATTCCCATTTTCCCCCTTCCCCACGTGAGGGTTGTGTTTGAGCACTCTGCAGGGTGGTGATGGATGCAGCCGGGCTGGCAGCTCTGCTCACACCTGCTCAGGGCTGGGCAAATTTGCTTTACAGGAGGCTGGGCCTGAGCAAATTTACCTTGGAGCCCATTAAAACTGAGTGGGAATTTGGGTTTGAAGCCGTCGGCAATTCCAGAGCTTTTGGAGATGGATTGTGGAATCAGCTGGGGCAGAGCTCCTGAACCACTGGGGCTGGGGGGGAAGGTGGGGAAGGGTTTTACCCTGGTGCCAGGTTTGGAGAGCTGGACCCGCAGCTGTGGGTCTGGAGGGAGCAGGGTTTGTTTGGGAAAAATCCCAAAAAATCCTATCAAAATAATGATGGAATCTTGCCTGCCTCCCCTGTCCACACAACCCCCGGCACTGCACACACTCACAGAATCCCGGGATCCCTGAGGCTGGAAAATCCCGCCAGGGTCATCAGCCTGTGCCCGATGCCCACCTTGTCCCCAGAGCACTCAGTGCCACCTCCAGGCCTTCCCTGGACACCTCCAGGGATGGGGACTCCAGCCCTGCCCTGGGCAGTTCCAAGGCCTGAGCACCCTTTCCATGGGGAAATTCCTGCTGATGTCCAGCCTGAGCCTGCCCTGGCACAGCCTGAGGCCGTTCCCTCTCCTCCTGTCCCTGTTCCCTGGGAGCAGAGCCCGACCCCGCCCAGCCCCACATTCCCATCAGGAATTCAGCCCCTCCCTGAGGCTCAGCTCTGACCGGGGCTGAGCTGTTCCCGTCACGCTGGTGCTGAAATCCCGCATTTTGGCCATTCCACCACTGCCCCCAGGAGGGGATTTTCCCGATATCCAACCTAAACCCCCCCTGGTGCAACCTGAGGCCGGTTCCTCTCACCCTAAACGTCCCCAAGTCCCTCCTGCCAGGTGACAGCGGCTTCTTCCTTGCCAGGGAAGCAATTGGTATCCTTGGATTTGGCCTCATCCCGTCTCCAGCCCCTCCTGGAGCTGCTCCTGCCACCCAGGCCGCCCAACTCCCGTTCTCCTCCAAGTCCCTGCAGGAATTCCCAGCTCCAAACCAGGCTTTGGAGCCTCCCCTCTGTGATCACTCAGGGCCAAGACCCCTCAAGGAAAGTTTAATTTTAGCCTGTGGACGCCAAGAAATGTCTCAGTGGGTGAGAGACAAAGGAAAAACAAGAGGGAAAAACCAAAGGTCAGCATTCCCTGCAAAAATCCTTCAGTGACAGCAGCGGCGGCTGTGGAGTGACACCCGGGGGCTGCAGGGAGCAGGGAAAGATCCCTGTGCAAAGAGGGGTCTCCTGGAATAAATCGGATTCCCACCTTTCCCTGGTCACGGAGCTGCAGGTGCCAGCAGGCACTGGGGGCCCTGCTCCCCACACGGGGATTTGGGGGGGTTTGGGGGCTCCCATGGCTGGAACAAGTCCCAGATCCCCCCGTTCCCTCCTGGCTCTGCCCTAAAGACCCTCGTTATCCCTCCCACAGCACAAGGAACGGGACAGCACCGATGGTTGTGTAGCCGGGGGGTTTGGAGATGGGGGATGATAAATATCCCTGAGATCCCACATCAGTCCAGAGCCGCTGGGATGGAATTCCAGGGGTTTGGGCAGCACTGACAGCTCCAGAGGGAGCCTGACATCCCCCGGGAGCTCCCCCGGCTCCGGATGCTCTGCTGGGGCCGGGCAGGGCAGCTCCTGCTCCCGCTGCTGCCGCAGCCACAGAGCCGCGGCTGCGCCCCAGGGCCGCTCCCGGCACCAGCGCTTGCCCCGCTCCGGAGACTCCCCGGAGCGGCAGCTGCGGTCGGGAACAGATGGACCGAGTGAGTCCTTGCTCAGACTGCACCTCCCGGAGCCTGCTTTAGTGCCGAAGGATAAATCCTCCCCAGGCCCGGCCTGGCCAAGCCCCGACTAAAGCCCGGCACTGCCAGGCCCGGGAGCGGCACCCAACCAACCCCTCAAGGTGGGAGCTGCGTCCCCGCAGCCGGATCCCTTTTTCTGCCTCCTTAGCCCCATTCAGTTGCACCAGGGAGGTTCTATGGGGAACTGGACACGTTTTAATCCCAGTCTTTTGCTATTCCTGCAGCTCCAATGATTTCTTTGGAGTCAGCTCCGAGCAGGAGCAGGGGAGGCTGCTCCCCTTCCCAGCAAAACCAGGCCCAGAGCCAGCACGAGGGGAATGCGAGGGGAAAGGAGGGATTTAGGGGTAAAAAAGGACAGGCTTGGAAGAAGAGTCAGGATATTGGGAACCTCTGGAATGCTGGGGGCCAGGAAAAGGGGAGGGAGTGAGGCTGTGGGTGCTGAGGGGGTCCAGGGGCTGATCCCGGCTGTCAGAGGAGGAGGAGGCAGGGATGTGACACCTGGGTGACAGCTCCAAGGTGGCCCTGGGGCACCCGGAGCGGGCAGGAATTCATTCCCAATGGGAATGAGACGTGGTTTGGGCCCTGCAGCTGCAAAACCAGGTTATTATTTCTACAGATCAGCTCAAAACTCTGGGGAAATGTTTCTCCCTCTTCTCTCTGAGCCTCCAAACACAAAGAAATCCCCAGATCCAGCTGGAAATAAATTTCTCTGTGCTTCAGATAATCAGGTTTGCAGTGCAGGGCTCTGCAGGGGGTGCATTTTGAGACCTGGATTTGGGGATTTCCTGGGCCTGCAGAGCCTGTGGAGGGTGAATTCCTGCTGAGGCACAGCCACTTTCAGGAGCATTTTCCAGGAGAGGAGCAGGCAGCTGCCCCGGGGCCGTGTCCCGGGATGCAGAGGGAATGGGAAGCAGGAGGCAGAGGCTGGAGGAGGGATTTGCTTCCCTCCCTGTGCCCAAGCACGAGGGGAGATGTTCTCCTCCCTTCAGCTATGCCAGAGATGAAAGCAGCGACATTTGCACCCTCTCTGCCTCTGTTCGGGGCTCCTTTCCTGCTCTGCGTCCTTTGGGGGGGAACATCTTCCTTCCCAACCTTCCAACCCCTACTTTCAAAGCCATTCCAGCTCCATGAGGCTTTGAAAATCCGGCCCAAAGCCTCCAGTCAGGGGCTGCTGGAGGCAGGAGAGGAAGAGATGGAAAAAACCAGGGCATGGAAAAAAGCTCCTCGCGTTTGCTGCGCTGTCCCGAGCGGAGCCAGGGCCGTGTCTGGGAGCAGCAGTGTGGGGCAGGGGTGCCAGGGAAGGTTCTGGATCTGCTGGGGCTGGCAGGGTGCCCAGCCCGGCTCCGGCACACGGGACAGGCTCTGATCCAGCTGGAACACGCTCCTGCAGCCTCGGATGGACGGCTGGGAATGAAACCCCTGCTCCTGCACGGCAGCTTCCAGCAGAGCCTTTCTCTCCTGGCACGGGGAGTTGTGGCTGCCGGGGCAGGGATCCCTGGGCAGCAGCCGGATCCTCCCTTTCCCAGCTCCAGGGGTTTTCCATCCCACTGCAGCCGAGCTCCCCCAGCCCCGCTGCAAAGGGAGATCGGGGAAGGGGAACAAATCCCGCTCTGTGCTCCCACCCAGGAGCCAGAGCGGCTCCACCTGGAACTAAAGGAATCCTCAGAGCCCGGCTTCACATCCCAGGATGCTCAAGGGCTTCACCTGCTCCTGCCCTACTGCTGCCAAGGTTCCCTGGGGCAGGAATGCTGCGGGAGAAGCTCCTGTGCAACATCAAATGATTGGTCCTGGGCTGGGAAAACCAGTTGGGATCCCAGGGCAGCTTTTTCCTCATGATCTGCCCAAAAGAAGGGCTGGGAGAGCTGGGGGTGCTCACCTGGAGAGGAGAAGCTCCAGGGAGAGCTCAGAGCCCCTTGCAGGGCCTGAAGGGGCTCCAGGAGAGCTGGAGAGGGACTGGGGACAAGGGCTGGAGGGACAGGACACAGGGAATGGCTTCCACTGCCAGAGGGCAGGGATGGATGGGATCTTGGGAAGGAATTGTTCCCTGGGAGGGTGGGCAGGCCCTGGCACAGGGTGCCCAGAGCAGCCGTGGCTGCCCCTGGATCCCTGGCAGTGTCCCAGGCCAGGCTGGACATTGGGGCTGGGAGCAGCCTGGGACAGTGGGAGGTGTCCCTGCCATGGCAGGGGTGGCACTGGAGGGGCTTTAAGGTCCCTTCCCACCCAAACCATTCCATAAATCCCCGATTCCAGGATTTAACACCCCTGCAGGGGATTTAATCCCAACCTCCCGTCCATACCCAGCTCAGGAGGTGCCTGAGCCCAGCAGAACCATCCAGGGCTGCATCCCCAGGGCCCGGAGCCTCTGCAGGCTCCGTTTGGCAGCAGAAATGTCCAGTGAGGAGGAACATCGGGAATGCCTGGATGCAGTTCAAGTGTTTTAGCAGCTTTCCCCCAAACACGGATGTGCCCAAGGCTGACAGATTTTCCCTTCTTGTCAGACACAGGGATAACAAGGGACCCCGAGGGAGAGGAGCCTCCAGCCCAGGAGCTGCAGCCGGAGCTCTCCTGGGCTCATCCCAGGAACACTCCAGGGTAATTCTGGTTTTTCCAGGCCCGGTGATTGCATTTCTCTGTTACAGGAGAGCTGAAAATATGGCTTTGCTTTTTTTTTTGTCCTATGAAAAAAGGGAATTTCTGCATTTCTGTCGGATCTCCCACATTTTCTGCAGCACAGCCCAACCCGGGAGCCTCCCAGGAATGATCCATGGCCAGCAGAGCCCTGGGAGCACCAAGCCAGGGCTCATCCCATTCCCTCCCCTCTCCTGGCTGGGATTCACTCGGACACATTTTGGTTGTGGTTCTTTAACTGTGCCTGCAGCCAGAGCAGACGGGAACCTTCCCCGGGCTCTGGCAGGGCTGCAGACGGGCAGCGCAGCCCCGGAGCTCGCAGCGATTCCTGCGGCTCCCGGCAGCGGCTCCCGGCGGCAGCGGGGACGGAGCCGAGCGTCTGCGGTGCCGCCCGGGCCGGGCACTTGTGTCCCACCCCACCGTCTCCTGCTTTGCTGCCTTTCGTTCGTTCCTCGGTTTCCAGCTCCAGGGCTGAGCTGGGGGTTGGTTGTGGTTTGTTTGTGCCAGGGGAGTGTTTGGGGTGGGATTTTTACACTTTTCCTCTCTGGGATTTGGTGTTTTCCCCAGTGAGGGGCCTCTTTTCCATAAAAAGAGCTGTTCCCAGCACTTTGAATTTATTTATTCTGAATCTTTTGAGTCAACACTCCAATGCAGCTGGAGCACGAGGTCATCCTTAATATTTTTCACCTTTTCTTGCAGAGGGAGAATGAAACAGCAATCAAATATTTATTTTAGATCCCGGCAGTCTCAGCTTTACCAGGGGCTTTCAGAGCCTTTCCAAATAAACTCCCAGATATTTTGTTGGATTTTTTTTCCCTCCTACTTGGAAAAACACAGGCATCTGCGGCCCTTTCACTGGGGCACTTCCCAAGCTGTTCCTGCCTGTTTTCTCTGGGCGTTTTCTCTCCCTGGAAAGTCTCGGGGCAATGAGGGAGTTTAAACCCTGCCTCCCTCCCTCCCTCCCGCTCTCCCGCTCCTCCTCCTGCTCCCATCCCACCTTCCCACAAACCACACCCGGAGCGCTGAGCAGCCCCGGGCCGATAAACCCCGAGCCTGTGGCAGTGCTGGGGGAATTCCCGGGTTTTGATCACCATTCCAGCCTGGGATTTGTGGATAATTGATGGGAATCTGCAGCCCGGCGTTGATAGCGGGGAGATAAAGCAGTGGCCGGGCAGGGGGAGCCTCCGCTGCTCCCCGCTCCCCTGGCCGGGCTCTGAAGGGTTCAACGATGCTCCTAAAAACATCATTGCCCCAAATCCCGGTGCCCTTCCTCGCCTCAGCGCGGTCCCGATCCAACACCAGCCCCCTTTGGGGTCGGGATTCGGGCCGGAGGGGCTGGGGAGCAGCTCCGTGGAATTCAGCCTCTCCAGTAAACGCAGCAGCGCAGCTGGGGAATGCCGGGCTCCGTCCCTGCTGGTCCCTGGGCATCTCCGGTTGTATCCCATGGAAACAGGGAATACCCTGAGCTGCAAGAGACCCACCAGGGCATCCTCAGGAGCCACATCCCTGTGTTCCCAGTCCTAATTCTGAGCTCCCTTCAGCCCCGTTTGGCAGGGAATCCGAGCTGGAGGGACAGAGACCTTTTCCCAGAGCCCCTTTTGCTACGAATTCCTGCAGAACCCAGTCCAGGAGCATCCCCTGCTCAGTGCAGTTCCTGCTGAATCTCCTGCAGGAATCCAGACGATGTTTTCCCACCTCCCTCTTGGCTCAAATCCTGGCACTGAGCAGGAAAGCTTCTGACAGCCTCAGGCTGGAGGAGATGGAACAGCAGCAGGAGGAGCAGGATCCCAGTGCTGGAGGACTGGGACATGCTGGGAACAGCCCCATTTCCCCCAGATTTTCTTTATTGCCTTTCCTGCTCGTTCAGGGCACAATAATAAGGAGAAAATAGCAGTTCCAGCTGAGATTCCCAAGTGCCAGAGCAGCTTTGCTGGGGAGCTGGGTCACAGCAGCCCTGCAGGGTCAGAGCCCGATTTCCCTGCGCAGGGAGGGGCTCTCGGGGGACTCAGGGATTTGGGGAAGTTGCAACGAACAAGGAGACAAATCCAGTCCCTCCAATCCTTTTTGTCCTCTGATAAATATTGCCCTTGAATTCCCTGCCATGCACTCAGCCAGGGAAGAGCTGATGATCCAAGATGTAAACATTTTATTCCCTGGCTCCAAAGCCGAGCTCAGCTTTAACCCTTGCCCAGCAAACCTCAGCAGCTGTCAGGGAAGCTTTTAGGGACTGCGGGGGCAGGATCCCAGCCCTGCTGGAGTCACTGGGATTTTGTCATTCCAGGGGCATCTGGGGATAAGGGATGAGGGAGGCAGCGAGGCCAGAGAGATAACGGTTATCAGACAGAGCCCCTGCTGTCAGCCACAGACTCACCCGCCCGTACACCCTGACCCCGGGAGAATCCATTTNATGAGGGAGGCAGCGAGGCCAGAGAGATAACGGTTATCAGACAGAGCCCCTGCTGTCAGCCACAGACTCACCCGCCCGTACACCCTGACCCCGGGCAGTGGGCAAGGACGGCAGGAGGAGGCTCTGATGGGGCTGGGAAGGGTTTGGAGGGGCCGGGTCCTGCCTGGGCAGGGCTGTGGGAGGTGCCGGTGGGATCAGCAGGGTTGGCTGGGATCCAGCTCAGCCCAGAGCAGGTGGTTCCCACCCCGAATTCCAGCACCTCCAAAGGCCCCTGAGCAGCTGAGAGCACCTGACACAGCTGCAGGGGCGTCTCTGAGGTGACTGTGACCCCTGCAGGGGACAGAGTCAAACCTGAGGTCCAGCAGAGAGCTCGTGGCCACCTGGATTTGTCACTCCCTTCTCCCTCGGGAGCCACCTGTGGATGGAGGGGCTGTGCCAGCGATCATCCAACCAGCCCCTTGCAAAAGCAGCTTTGGGGCTTGGCCAGAAGCCACCGCACGGAATTTAACCCTGGATAGAGGATGATGCTGTTGCTTCCCCTTTTCCCAGGATTTTGAGGGTTTCCAGCCCTCAGCAGCTCCTGTGTGAGCACATTTGTAGCCTTCCCCCTGTGCTGTTCTATTCTCAGAGGCAGCTGAGAGCACAAAGGATGAAAAATGAGCAGCCCCAGCACTTAATTCACTCCCAATCATCATTAACAGAGGGAAGGAGAGAAAAATGCCCTCATACAAATGAAGCCAGTGTGTGCTAATATTTCTGGGCATGCCAGGACAGCAGCTGTTGATTATTCTCAGTAAGTGCAGGAGCATTTTTGACCTGAAGCATTTCCTGCTCATCGTGCAGCCTCTGTCGCAAGCACTGAGTCCTCTCCATGTCCTCTCCAGATTCCTTCAAGGAATTCAGCCCAAGCCAGGACTGATTTGCTTTTGTTTACTTGTCCAGTTAGGGGCAATTTAATGAAGCTTTGGGTGGAAAGCAGCTTCTCCCGGGCTGTTGCCACAGCAGCAATTACAGATCTCTCGCAAGGAGCTGAGGGAATTAATTGAAGTCTTCTTTCGATATAAAAAAGAAGCAGAGGATCTGTCTGAGCTGGGCTGAGGAGCTCCCTGGTTTTGTGGGAAACCTTCACTGGCAGCACCGTGGGGTGAATTCACCCCTCCTTCCTTCCCACCTGGCTCAGGGGCTGGGAGAGCCGGAGGAGCTCGGGCAGGCAGATGCTGGAGCAGGGGTGGGTGTGCTGCTGCCTGGAGCTGCTGGCCCCTGCCTGGTGGCCTTGGGGCTGAGGAGCAGCTGGGGACAAAGCCAGGGTGTGTCCGAACCCTGCCCCGGCCTTTCCGTGAGGGACAACAGTGGGTCCAGGGGGGAAAGCCTGGAGAGCTTTGCTCCATCCTCTCTCCGTCCCCTGGGCTGCCCCTGCAGGGACTGTCCCCTCCACCTGTGCTCAGGTGAGGCCCCACCTGCAGAGCTGCCCAGCCCCGGGGCCCAGCACAGGAGGGACCTGGAGCTGCTGGGGAGAGCCCAGAGGAGGCACCAGGATGATCCGAGGGATGGAGCAGCTCTGCTGGGAGGAGAGGCTGGGAGAGCTGGGATTGTTCAGCCTGGAGAGGAGAAGCTCTGGGGTGACCTCACTGAGGCCTTGCAGGGCCTGAAGGAGACACAGGAAAGATGGAGAAGGAGGCTTGGGACAAGGGCTGGAGGGACAGGATACAGGGAATGGCTTCCCACTGCCAGAGGGCAGGTTTGGATGGGGTATTGGGAAGGAATTGTTCCCTGTGAGGGTGGGCAGGCCCTGGCACAGGGTGCCCAGAGCAGCTGTGGCTGCCCCTGGATCCCTGGCAGTGCCCCAGGCCAGGCTGGACATTGGGGCTGGGAGCAGCCTGGGGCAGTGGGAGGTGTCCCTGCCATGGCAGGGGTGGCACTGGATGGGCTTTGAGGTCCCTTCCCACCCAAACCATTCCATGATTCCATGAAGTCAGTGCAGCCTTCCCCCCCGGGTGCCTTTGGGCTCAGCTGTGGCTGAGGGAGGCCCTGCTCCCCTTGCTGGGCCCTGCTCAGGCTGCTCGGAGTTCGCTGCTCCCACAAAATGCTCTCTTAAATTGGAAGTTGAGCTCAGATTTCCCATCAGGGCCTTCCGGGTGAACCAACCTCATGGGATCAGTTTAATTAGGAAAAAATCTGAGACATTCTGGAAACTCAAAAAATGAACATGGAAAAGAAAGGCATCCCTGCAGAGGTGAGGAGCTGAGGTGCCAAGCCAGGGGCCAGGGCAGGGGCTGGGTTGGGATGAAGAAACCAGCTGGAACTCCAGAGATTCCCTAAAAGCTGCTCCAAACACCGGAATTGTGCAGTGCAAGTTTCTCCTGTGCCCATCAAACTTCTGCTGCTGCTTTGGCTGCTGGTGCCAGGTTTGAGGGACAGGACACGGGAGCCTCTCCAGCCTGGGGGGATTTTGCAGCCAGCGCTGAAAAGTCTCCCAGAGAATCCCCCAAAATGCTGAGTGAGGCAGCGAGAGGATCAAACTGGCTCCTTTCAGACATGAAAAGTGCTTTGCCCACCCAGAACGATTGCAGAACTCTTTGTAGGGATTGGCACCAGAAAATTTCCCCCTGCAGGAGGCTTTGGAACGGATGAAAAAGCTCCACTGCCAGCCCTAAGTGGGGTTTTTGCCTCCTTCAGCAAAGTCCCCCCACAGCAGCATCCCAGGGTCACTCAGAGCAGGCTGGACATTCGTTCCCAGAGAAACTTCCCACGGCTGGCTGGGGCTGATGGGATTTCTCTGCTCCGGCTGGGCCTGGCTCAGGAAGGAGGGAGGAGCTTTTCCATTGTCAGAGCACCGAGGATCCACACCGGGAAAGGGGCTCCGGGGGCATTTTCAGGTGCATGTCCCCAGCTGTTAACTGGGAGCTGTTTGGTAACAACCGGGGTGGCTTCCGGCACCGAGCTTCAGCCCAGAGTCCTTGAACTTTGTGTGTGAGCCCCCAGAGCTCCAAAAATGACATTGATAAAGCCATGGAGTCCTGGAGCCGTTCAGGTTGGAAAAGACCTTTAAGGTCACGGAGTCAACATCCCCCAGCACTGCCAGGGCCACCCCGACCATGTCCCCCGGTGCCACATCCACAGGGCTTTGATTCCCCCAGGGATGGGGACTCCAGCCCTGCCCTGGGCAGTTCCAAGGCCTGAGCACCCTTTCCATGGGGAAATTCCTGCTGATGTCCACCCTGAGCCTCCCCTGGCCCAGCCTGAGGCCGTTCCCTCTCCTCCTGTCCCTGTTCCCTGGGAGCAGAGCCCGACCCCCCCGGCTGCCCCCTCCTGTCAGGGAGTTGTGCAGAGCCACAAGGTCCCCCCTGAGCTCCTTTGCTCCAGGCTGAGCCCCTTTCCAGCTCCCTCAGCTCTGCTCCGATCCTTTCTTTCCCTGCCAGGATGATTCCTTTGCTCTTGCAAAGCCTTTTCAATATTTCAGAGCTGTTCAAGAGTCCCTGCTCAGAGCTCTCCCTGCAGCTGAACAATCCCAACTTCGGGAAGTGCAGAACAGCAGAGATTCTGAATTTCCAGCAGCACAAAACACTGAATTAAACCCAAACCCCGCATTAGGCAAAGCAGGAGCCAGGAAGTGCCATCAGGCCCGGTGACTTCATCTGCAGCCCTTTGTCCCTGCTCCCGAAATACTCATTAATTACATCATCAGGGCTATTTTTGCCCTGTGCTCTCTGACTCAGAGCTCAGGATGGAGCTGCCCTGGGCAGGCCGAGGCTGCTGCCTGCAGGATTCTCTTGCATCAGGGGAAAAAAAGAAAGAAACAACAAGAAAAGAAACAATAAAGTCATGTTTGAAATGGAGGAGATATTTTTGAGCAGTGGCAGGCAATTCTCCCCTGCTTCCTACATCATAAATGTCCTTTCTGCACCGAATGGATGGGGAAATAATGGCCTGAGTGGTTCTCTTTTATCTGGCAGGTTTTGTTTTCAGAGATGGGGAGAAAGGAGTTCATTTTTAACATAAAGAGATAAAGAGAGATTGCAGAGTCGGGATCAAAAGCTGTGGCAAAGCAGATTTGCAGCGCGTGGCCGCGGAAATGACCTCGCTCAGCTCCTGCGTCCCTCCGTTTGTCGCTGCCGAGCCTGGGCAGGGAGTTAGGCACGGGGGGGATGTGGGGAGTGACCTTGGTGGCCCCCGCTGTGTCTGTCACTGCGCAGGGACCGTGCAGAGCACGGAGGTGAATCCTTGTCCCCAAGGACCAAACCTCCCGGGGAATGTTCACAGTCCTTTTCTTCTGCTGGAAAACGGAGTGTAAATAAAATTTCCACCTGCTCCACAAAGCCTTTATTGATGCTGATGAATTTCTTGGGGAGTTTCAGACTCCCTAAACCAAATATTAATTTTCCTGTCTGTTGCTCATTTTCGTTTGGATACTGAGGGAAAACGTCTTTGATGGAAACTCGGAGCTTAAGGCAGCTCCAGTGCAGGTCCTGCTCCCTGCTCTGAGTCTTCCCATCTCCCAGGAAAGCATCCCACAACCCCAGCCTCTCCACATCCCTGGGGTCTGACTCCACTGGCTCCACCTGGATCCCTCCCAGCCCACGGCCTGATCCCACTCTCAGCTCATCCCTACTCTACATCCTTGTTTTCCTATAGAAACTCCCATTTTTCCCAGCTGCCTCCGGCCATTCAGCTCACACAGGGAGCCTCTGGATCCGCCTCAGGTGCCTCCTGAACACCCTGAGCAACCGGGAAATGAGATGTTCCTGCTGCTGGATTTTATTCCTGTGGCAGGAATCTATCCCCTCTTTCCTTTCCCTCCCTGTTCTCAACAGAGCTTGAAATTAATTCACTTCTCTGCCATCCGTCAGATTCCTTCTCCCACTCCATGTCCTGATGGATACACAGGGATCAGATCCCTCCTGGTGCCCAGCACAGGGCTCTCCACGCTCCCTGCTTGTCCCAGCCCCTGGGAAACAGCTCATCCTACGGCTTGGAGCTTCCAAACCAGCCCAGTTGTGTCTCAGGGGTGACTTCCTGGCCCTAAAAGCCCTTAGGGACAGCCAAGTGCTCCCCTGGGGACAGTAAAATATTGCCTTGGGGACAAACAGCACCGGCCTGGGCTCTCCATGGCCTCGGGGCTCTTCCCATGCAGGCTTGGGATGCTGCCAGAGACCCCAACAGCTCCCACCTCAGTCCTTGTGCCCCAGGAAAGGGACAGGGACAGGGACAGGGACGGGGGCAGGGACAGGGACAGGGACAGGGACAGGGACAGGGACAGGGACAGGGACAGGGACGGGCACTGCAGGCAGGTAGGNGGCAGGGGCGGGGGCAGGGGCAGGGGCAGGGACAGGGACAGGGACAGGGGCAGGGATGGGGGCAGGGATGGGGGCAGGGACAGGAACAGGGACACACCTTGGCTCTGCCCAGGAAAAGCCAGCAGCCCCAGAGATGACTGAGAGCCCATCCAGGCAGGATCCTGAGGGGACAAACCGCTCACAGAAGAGCAAAGGTTTCACATCCTTTCCATGCAGGTTTTCCTTGGCTTCAAGAATTGTGCTCCAGCAGAAATTGAAAAGCAACATCCCCAAACTCATCCCATCCCTGAGGAGCTGGAGGTGGCCAAAACGCAAATTTGTAAGAAATTCCTCTTTTTTTTCCCTTTTGCTTGTTGGTTTTGGTCCAAATTGGACTGAAACCAGCAGCACCTTTTTAAATTTATCCCTGCGCAGAAACTCCCCCGGGTTTGCAGCTGCTCCCGAGAAACCACTTCAGCTTCCCTGAGGATGGGGGTGGGAGAGGCTGTGAGTGGCACTGAAAGGCTGCTGGGGAATCAGGGAATATCCTGGGCTGGGAGGGACCCCCAGGATCAGCCAGTCCCACCCTGGCCCTGCCCAGACACCCCAACAGCCCCACCCTGGGCATCCCTGGCAGCGCTGCCCAAACGCTCCTGGAGCTCTGGCAGCCTCGGGGCCGGGACCATTCCCTGGGGAGCCTGGGCAGTGCCCAGCACCCTCTGGGGGAAGAGCCTTTCCTGATCTCCAGCCTGAGCCTCCCTGGCCCAGCTCCAGCTGTTCCCTGGGTCCTGTCCCTGCTCACAAGGACGAGGATATCACCTCGTCATGGGGAATTTCCTCATGGATGTGAAATGCTGGACACAACCCCTGTGAGAGCTGTGGGAAAACCTCAGAAGAAAAGGGGTACTGAAACCAGCCAGAAAGAAACTCCCTGACACAGTTTTGGGCATTAGAAGGGATTCCCTCGGGTCCTGTCCTGGTCACCAGGGCAGAGCTCAGTGCCCGAAGGCACTGGGAACACAGAAAAGGAGGGGGATTCACTGGAGGCTCCAGATCCCGAGGGCATCCAGGAAGAGAAAAGACATCTGGGAATGGGGCAGGGGTCACCAGTGGTCAGCTCTGGGAGGGATGGACAAATCCCCAGGCAGCACCTCCTGCTCTCGGAGCACCTGGGGGATGTGGCAGTGCCACCCTCCTGTGCCAGGCTGGGGGCAGAGCAGGGGCTGCAGCTCCGGCAGCTCTCCCTGCTCCCTGCTGGTCTGGACTGCAGGGATTTTGCAGCACCTGGGAAGGAAACCTGGGCCCTCTCTGACTTCTCCAGACCCCCTGAGGCTCCTCCCTCCCACCAGTCCTGAATAATTCCCTGATATTCTCTGGTCATTCCCAAGCTCCGTTTGACCTTGGCAGGACGTTTCCCTCAGGTCACCGGGACCTCATGGAGCCAGACCCAGCCCCTTCTGGGGGAGCCCCGGGAAGGCTCCTCCTCCTCCCAAAAATGTTTCTGCTCCTTAAATCCCGTGGATCCGACCCCAAAGTGTGTGAGCATCCTTAGGGATAAATGGCTTTCCTTTGGATTTCTGTTTTCCGAGGGGGTGCTGGAGGAGCTGCCCGGTGAGGAGCTGTTGGCAGGGAGGAGGCTGAGCTGCAGGGAACGAGGGGAGAGAGGGAAAAGGGAGGGATCAGGGAGTGACCCCTGGCTGCGAGGAGGGCGGGATGGCCCCAAAACCCCTGCGGGTCGCAGGGGGCCACAACAACCTGTTTGACTGGCCGTGTGCCTGAGGCTCCCGAGCCCCTCCTGATCCTCCCCGCAGGGCCCGGGAAGGGGCAGAGCTGGGACTGAGCCCAGGGAGAAGCCGAGCTCTGTCCCAGGGACAGCTCCGCCGGCAAGCGGGGCAGAACCTGAATTCCACAAACCCACCACAATTCCTGCTCCCCTGGTGCCGGGGAGGGATCTGAGCAGGGATCAGCCCAAAGGCTGCACTTGGCTTTGGTTTCAGCTTCTTCATTTCTTTTTCTTAATCTAAATAAACTCAATGTTTTGGCCAGCGAGCCCCTGATTCAGTGCCCAGAGAATCTTATTGTAAAATCTTAAATATTTGGACTGTGGCAACATTTTTATTGAAACAAGTTTTGAGCCAAGCAGGGCTTCAGCTCTGCCTCTTATGGGGGTCACAAGCTGGAATAAACAATTCCAAACAATTCCAAACAATGCCAAAAACAACAAAAGGAAAATTCACTGAAAAATTCCTGGTGGCCGTAGCCTTCATTTCCAGCCTGTGCCTGATTTTTTCCATCCCACATCCCAGCCGGGCAGTGCCAAGGGGAAATCCCTGGCATGGAAATGATTAAAGAAAGGCTAAACATGGATTAAAGGAGTTCTGAGCACTTCCCTGCTTCCCCTTTCCCCAGATTCCTGCTCCAAGCCGAGGTGCTGCTGGTGCTCCTTGGGAGCTGCAGCTCAGCCTGGGGAGGCTGGGGCTGGTTTGTGACAATCCCGAGCACTGTCAGCATTCCCCGAGCCAGAGTTTTCCCTGTGGAGCTGGAATTTTGCAGCACACGCAGCGGGAACACAAAATCGGGGTGAGGCATCACTGTGAGAGTTCATCTCCCATCCAGGGCCTCGGGCTGCCATAAAGGAGCGGTGCTGGAGGAGGGAGGCGGGAGCCCGGGGAGATTTAAGGGCCTCAGAGCACAAAGACATCGGCCCAGCGAGCAGGAACGAGCTCGGGAACGCCGAGGCTGTTACACTGCAATTGTTTCTGTGTTCTGCGCTTAAACACAACCCAAACACTTGCTCAGAACAGATGTAAACGCCTCTCTGGGCCGGAGCAAGGATCTGAAACATCATTTCGGGATTTACAGGTGAGCAGTGCTCCTTTCCCTCAGCCAGACTGCCCCAAAAGCCCGGGAAGGGCCAGGGGAACTCGGCTCCTGTGGGATCTGGCAGCTGAGCCAGGGAAACCAGGCTCAGATTCCCTCTCAGACCCCATGCGTGGATTGGCCAGGGGTGTTTGATCCCTGGCTGAGCTTTTATGGGCCTGGCTGGGCTCTGATGGAACTCCCGGAGGGCGATCCTGCGGGATTATCCCACCCAGCTGGGAAGCTTCCCCAGGCACTCAGCCCCAGGAATGCCTTTCATGGAATCACGGAATGGTTTGGGTTGGAAGGGACCCTAAAGCCCACTCAGTGCCCTGGGCAGGGACACCTCCCGCTGTGCCGGGCTGCCCCCAGCCCTGTCCTGCCCAGCCTTCCCAAACAGAGCAGATTCCTCATGGAGCAGCTCGGAACCCTCAGCCTGGGCCTTTCCAGGCAGAGTTTGTCCCTCTAACTCGTCCCTCGATTGTGGTTTGGGCCCCCTTTGGACAGCGATCCTCGGGCCCCTGGGTTTGGGGACGGTCTCAGCCCGAAGGTGTGGGGCCGTGGGGGGTCTGCAGGCAAGGGAGTCTGAAAGGGAATTACTGAATTTAGGAGAGGCTGAAACCTCTCTGCTCCTCTCCTCCTTTCCTTCATCCAAATTATCCAAATTATCCTCATCCCCCCTTATCCAAATCACCAGCCCTCCCACCGGGGGGAACATTCCTGAGGCTCTTGCTGGGAGCACTGAGAGGAACTGCTGCTATCGCTACAACCCGTAATGGAACAGGATTTCAGGGAAAAAATGCTTGTTTTTCCAAAATGGGAAACTCTAATGAGGGAAGAGTCAGCCTTGGAAGTGGAAATAATCTGTGCTCAAAATGGGGCACTTAAATTCCAGCTTTTGTTGGATTTAACTCAGGGTTTGTGCTGTTGTTTTAATGGAACAGAGTGAGGTGTAACAGGAATTTCAATACCATGGAATGGGATCCATATTTTAGGGGTGTTTTCATATTTATAGATTACATTTGCTTTTTGAAATCCTCCTGCTTCAGTGTTGGAGAGCGAAGCATTTCCAGGAGGGGGTTCTGACATTTCCAAAATGAAATTTCCGCTTGGGGAAGGATTTCTGAGTTTCTGTGTTCATTCTGATGTGGAAGGAAAATGAATTCCGGGAGGCTGAGGCTCCCAAAGGACAGGAATTGAGTTTTACCTTTCCCTTTGTGCCTCTGCCCTTTCCCATGGGCTCCGGGGGAGGCGTGGGCCGGGCTTGGAGGAGAACTTCGGAGGGATACCCCGGAGCCGTGGGAGATGTTTGCATTGAGTTCCGTGGATTTCTGTGGGAAGGGCAGCCTGGGCGCCCCTGGGTGCTCATTGCCACCCTCCGGTGAGTCTCCAGGTGTCCATCCCGGCACTCCGATCCCTGCCCGGCCAGGCTCGCTCCAGGATTCCAGCGGCCCTTGGGGCTGGAACAATGGGGACAATGGGGACAGCGCCGACTTCTGCTGCTGCTGCTGGTATCGGGATGGGATCGGAACCTCTGGCTGCTCACGGAGCGCTGCCACCCTCTGCGGGAGCGGGGCCGGGCTGGCACCCGCCCCGGGGCGGGCGGGGCAGGGCAGGGCAGGGCAGGGCAGGGCAGGGCAGGGCAGGGCAGGGCATCCTTCCCTTCCCAACCCTCTGCGGGGGCCGGGGGCGCTCAGCCGGGCTGGACCTGCCCAGGGTCACCTCCTGCTCACACCATGGCCGGGGGTCACCTCCTGCTCACACTACAGCCAGACTGGACCTGCTTGGCAGCCTGGGGGAGTTTGAGGTTTGGAGCACCAAGGAAGGGAAATCCTGCACCCCAAAAACAGCAGAAGGGCCATGGCTTTGGGGCTGGGGGTCACAGGAGCTGCCACCTCATCCCCTGAGTGACCGGGGGTTTGGGGATGGGTCCCCACAGAGCCCATTCCAACCTCACCCCATGAGGGATCAGGGATTGGGGCTGGGTCCCCACAGAGCCCATTCCATGCCTGACCCCATCCCAAAGGATCCCAGCTCCCTCAGCCGCCTTTGCTTTGCTGCCTCTTCCCCAATCCTTTCCCTGCTCTCCTCATCCGGAGCCAGAGCTGTCACCAGTCCCTGGGACACAGAAATTCCTCTTCTGGATCTGTTTATGTGGAAAAAAAGCCAGGAATGAGCTGGATGTGGGATGCAGTGGTGGAGTGGCTGGGCTGTAACTCAGGCTGCTCTGAGGGGCTTTACAATTGCTCTGCAATAGATGGGATATCTGAATTCCAGGTTATTTCCATGGCTGGAATTTCACATCTGTTTGCAGGAATTGCTCTCTGGGTTCCACGAAAACCAGCTCAGGATTTGAGAAGGGAACACCTTTTGTAAATCATTCCTTTATCCTGATTTACCCCAGGCAAATCTTTGATTGCCGTCTTTTCACAGGCGCTGAACTGAATTAGTGGAGCTGGGAGAAAACACAGAAAATACAGGAAATGGATGTGCTGTTTACTGGGAATGGGAATAATGGGAACAGCCCCCGGCATCCAGGAGCTAATGGGGATCCCAGTCCTGCTGGAAGGGAGAGCTCATTTGTGTTTATCCATTTGCTGGGTGTTTTGTGGGATTTTGGAGCGTTTTGTATTCATGGATCTCCCTTTGTATCCCAAAGCTTGGCAAGCAACGAGAAACGCAAAGAAAGGGAGAATAAGTCAGTCACGGATTTGGGATTTCAGCTGTTCAGACTCCCAGGAAAGGTGCAGGAAGGGAAAACAATCCCTCTTTTCATGCCTGAGGGCAGGAGCTGCTTGGAGCATTTGCTGTGATTTTCCTTAATAGAAAAAGGGACATTTCCTCATTTCTGAGCCCAAAAATCTGCTGCTCATTGTGGCTGCCTGAGTCACCCTGGTGTGCACCTGGGTCCTCCTGGAGCTGCCAAACCTTTCCCTTCCCCTGCTCTGAGTTATTCCCACCAGAGAAGGCAACAGAGGGAAGCTGTTACCCAGTTCTTCATCCCAGCTGTTCCAGGAATGCCTCGGGATTCCATCCCTGCTGTGTTCAGAGCTGCAGGAAAAGGAGCTGCACAAAGAGCTCCTGCTCCCGGGAATTGTCTTTCCAGCCCCTGTGGCACATCCTTCCGAATGAGCCTTTGGATTAAACCAGGAGCAGCTGGATTCACTCCTGACAAGGGAGATCTTGGTGGGGCATCGGGGAAAACTCTTGTGATGGGGCCGGTGAAATCCTGGAATAAATTGCCTGGGAATGGGGCAGCAGCAGCAACCCTGGAGCCATGCAGGATGGATTGGGATGAGCATCCCTCAGGAAGGAGCAACCTGGATGAGCCTTTCCCTGGCAAAGCAGAGACCTGGGACCCCTCCCAGCCAGGACTTGTGTCATTTTACTGCCTGGTGTGACAAACCAGTGGGGCTGTCCTTTATCGGGATCTGATACCCAGGGCTGTCCTTTATTGGGATGGGATACCCAGGGCTGTCCTTTATTGGGATGGGATATCCAGGGCTGTTCTTTATTGGGATCTGATATCCAGGGCTGTCCTTTATCGGGATCTGATACCCAGGGCTGTCCTTTATTGGGATGGAATATCCAGGGCTGTCCTTTATTGGGATGGGATACCCAGGGCTGTCCTTTATTGGGATGGGATATCCAGGGCTGTTCTTTATTGGGATCTGATATCCAGGGCTGTCCTTTATCCTTCACCCTGCCCCTGATTTCCCAACACCAGGCCAGGCCTGGCTGAGCCAGGCTTACCAGAGCCATGTCCAGCCTTTCCCCATGGAGCAGAACACCACAAAGGTCACATTTGTGCTCTGTCTGTACAGTTTGTTCTGCAGATCCTCATCTGTTCCCATGTCCTGCTTCCCCAAATTCAGAAAAATCTCAGTCCCAGTCCCCGCCCTCCTCCCTGGATGTTCTTGGCAAAGGCAAACCCACGAAGCAGCGCAATTCCCATCTTCATGTTTTTGCTAAAATCCCTCCTGCCCAGGGATGCTCCACAGTCTGCTCCACAGCCCCGGGAGGGGATTCAGCCCCCAGAACTGCACTGGTGATGGTAATAATAATAATAATAATAATAATAATAATAATAATAATAATAATTCACACTCAAGCACTGCAAGAACCTTGGTGGTTTTCAAGTGCCTGTCCCTGATCTTGGGGCAGAGAGATGAGGTTGCAGCAGAAATTCCCAGGTCAGATGTGATGCTAGTTAATGAGCTGAGGAATTTGGAGATTGCTGAACATCTGGGTTCAGCCACAGCCCAATGGTGAGCGAGGAAAAGGGATCCCCAAGGACTGGGAACCTGTGGATCTGACGTCAGCACAGCCTGGAAGGGACTGACCTTGATTTTTTAATAGCTTGGAAAAGCTTCTGTGGCAGGGTCTGAGCAGGGAAGCGTGGAAAGAACAGCGGAGCTCCTGTCATGGAATGAGGGAATGGTTTGGGTGGAAGGCACCTCAAAGCCCCCCAGTGCCACCCCTGCCACGGCAGGGACACCTCCCACTGCCCCAGGCTGCTCCCAGCCCCAATGTCCAGCCTGGCCTGGGGCACTGCCAGGGATCCAGGGGCAGCCACAGCTGCTCTGGGCACCCTGTGCCAGGGCCTGCCCACCCTCCCAGGGAACAATTCCTGCCCAATATCCCATCCAGCCCTGCCCTCTGGCAGTGGGAAGCCATTCCCTGTGTCCTGTCCCTCCAGCCCTTGTCCCCAGTCCCTCTCCAGCTCTCCTGGAGCCCCTTTAGGCCCTGCAAGGGGCTCTGAGCTCTCCCTGGAGCTTCTTTTCTCCCCGTGAACATTCCCAGCCTCTCCTCCCAGCAGAGCCGCTCCATCCTCTGGTCATCCTGGGGCCTCCTCTGGGCTCTCTCCCGCAGCTCCGTGTCCCTCCTGTTCCGAGGAGTCCGGGGCTGGATGCAGGAGCCCAGGTGGGACCCAGAGGGGGCAGAGGGGCAGCATCACCTCTGAGCCTGCTGCCCACGGCATCCCATGGGCGAGCAGAGCCGGCCACGCTCCGAGCAGGTACCTGGGGACAAACCCACGTGTCCCAGGCATCCAGGAGCTGTGAGTGCCAGACAGCCCTGGCTGTTGCCAGCCTCTCCTGGAAGCACCGGGCCGCTGGTGAGCTCATCCCTGCCTCCGCTGCTGCCCTCCCCAGAGCCCACGCTGACATTCAGGCGTCAAAATCCGGATTTCAGCCCTGAGATGCAAAATGTGGAGAAGTGAAGTGGCCTCCAGTGGCTGAGCTCTCCAAACTCCATCCCCGCTTCCCCAAACCCATCCCTGCTCCTCAAACCCATCCCCATTCTCCAAACCCCATCCCTGCTCCCCAAACTCCATCCCTGCTCTCCAAACTCCATCCCTGCTCTCCAAACCCATCCCTGCTCTCCGAACTTCATCCCTGCTCTCCAAACCCATCCCCATTCTCCAAACCCATCCCTGCTCCCCAAACCCCATCCCTGCTCTCCTGCCTGCTTTGTTATCCCAAAGCAAAGTTTAATTCCCCCTCCTGTCCCTGTGCAGGAAGCAAAGCCCTGAACACTGAGAGCTGATCCCAAAAACCAGGGGGTGCAATGGGACACAGCTGGGTCCCAAAGGGAAAAGCAATTCCCTTGGGAAGGGCCTGAACCCAGCCTTGCACTGATCACAGAAGCCTCTGGTCTCGATTAATGAGTGTATGGATGCCTCTCCATCCCAGCTGAGTGTCAGGACTGGTTTGGGATTTGAGGATTTGGAGAAACTCTTTATCCAGAAAAAAAGTCCCTCTCAAGGTCACCGTATCCAAGGTAATTGTCTGCTTTAGAGTGAGGGGATTCGTGCCTGAGGGATGGAACCGGTGTGGGGGGACTGAGGGGCAGCAGTGGCTCAGGGACAGAAAGTCCCAGGAAAATCAGCTGGAGATGGGATGTGAGCACACCTTTTGGGAGTGTTTTTGTTTTTAATGAAAATAAAGGAATAAACCAATGATAAATAAAAAGGGATCATCCCCTTCTCACCACCTTAGTGAGGAACAGCTCAGGAAGTGCCCAAAGCCTGCACTCAGACTCTGCTTTTCCTGGGATTCTGACGGCACATCCCTGGCAGTGTCCCAGGCCAGGCTGGACGGGGTTTGGAGCTCCCTGGGACAGTGGGAGGTGTCCCTGCCCAGGGCAGGGGTGGCACTGGGTGGGCTTTGAGGTCCCTCCCAAGGGATTCCTGACTGGCAGCGAACACAGGCTCAGGTTTGGCTCCTGCACTCTGATCCCAACGATGCCCAAAGGATTCCCAGCCACTGGAAGAAGCAGTTGATTCGTTATATCTTTTAATTTCCCCTTTCCTTGTCACTCCTGATCCATCTCAGCATGGAGTTGGTGTTTCTGGACTGAGCCTTTGCTGTCACTTCCTTGGAACAGCCACTCCCGAAATGCCTTCATTGCTTTGACATTTCTCAGCTGCTTTCTGCATTTCCCAAGAACTTCATCAGCTCTCCTGGAGCTGTGTGATCACAGAAAATATCCACAGCTTTAATTCCTTTATTCGCATCCTCCTTGTGATCAAGGAGCTGAAAACCCTCTTTGTTTTGAGCAGAGCTGCTGGTGAAATGTTCCCTCCCACCCTTCTCTCACTGTGCAGTTTTGTCTTTGTGTTCAGAGTTATTTGGGTTTTGACTTCAGGGTTTTTTTACAGAGACCGAAGAATCCAGGAGGAGCTGGTGCCTTCCTGGAAAAACACAGGAAAATCCAAAGCCGATTTTCTATTTGCAAAGTTGCAGGTTCACTTGGGGTTTTTTGGTCTGTCCTGGCTTTGAACTCCACTCACTTTACAGACAAGTTTAATTTTAGAGTCTTATGCTATAAATTGGTTCCAAATCCCTGTTCCTTCTCCAGAAGGAAGATTCCAACTGGATCACAGAGAGCCCATTTGCATGTGGAGATATTTGGAACCAGACCTTGGATGGGGTGTTGTACAAACGGACTGAGGGCCCCAAACTGGGTAGATTTCCATGGAATCACAGGATCCCAGGATGGTTTGGGTGGGAAGGGACCTCAAAGCCCACCCCTGCCACAGGAAGGGACGTTTCCCACTGGACCAGTATGCTCCAAACCCCATCCGGTCACTGCCAGGGCCATGTGGTGAGCGGCAGGTGTCCCTGTCCCGGCCGTGACGGCGCCGGTCCATCCGAGATCGCTGTGCCGTGACAACTGTGCCCATTTCTGGATGGCACCACGGTGCCCCCTCAGCTCCAGCCGGGAGCACACCCCATCCCCCCAAAGAGCTGCGGAATTCCCTCGGGAGCTGCCTCTGTCCCCGGGCCTGAGGAGCCCAGCGGAGCCTGGGGCCAGCCCTGTGCCAGCCCGCGGGGCCGGGCACGCGTGGGGCCTGGCACTGCTGCTCCCGCCGCGATGCAGCCGAAGGCGCCGTGTGGTGCCTATAAATTCCCGCAGTTTCTATGGCTACGGGGCTGCGAACGGCGGAGAGGGAGAGCTCCGACTGCCCCGGCAGCGAGGGAGAGCTCCGACTGCCCCAGCAGAGAAGCTCCGGGAGCATCCCTGGGATCCTTCCCGCTCCGAAACCCCTGGACGTGCTGGAGCGGGAGGTCTGGGCGGCTGCCCCGAGGCCTCAGGGCTCGGCAGCGGCTCCGCGGCAGCTGAGGGGCTGCCCAGGCCGGGCCGGGCCGGCACAGGAGCCCCGCGAGGAGGGGAGCGGGAGCGGGAACGCAGGAGCCGGGCTGGGCTGCGGGGAGGGGACCCGGGGCTGCTCCGGGGCCTGCTCAGCGTCCCCCCGGCCGGCCCCGAACACCAGCCCGGCCCCGCACAGGGGAGGCGGAAAAGGGCTCTCTTTAGCCAGGGAAAAGGGAAATGAAAAGCAAAGCTGGGGCCCCTGCCAGGAGGAGCTGAGCAGCCCCCAGTGCTCCGAGACTTTTGGGATCAAAGGGCGCTTCCCAGCCCCTTTCTTTTGCCGTCCCAAAGCCAGGCCCTTCCCAAGGCTGACAGAGTGCAGACACTGAAAGTGCCAGACAAAGGGAGCAGCCAGGCTCAGGCATCTGATTCATCCTGACATCATAAATCCAAAGGCTGGAGCTGCTGGAAAGCCCTGGCTCTGAAACCTGCGGGTCTTTTTCCACTGGTTACATCTCCATTAACAAGGAAGTACAGTGGGCTGTGCAAACACTGCTGCTTTTCTGTGCTCTCAGTCCCCAGGGATGGATCCCAAATCCCCTGGTCCCGGCTGTGCCCCCCAGGGATGGATCCCAAATCCCCTGGTCCCGGCTGTGCCCCCCAGGGATGGATCCCAAATCCCCTGGTCCCGGCTGTGCCCCCCAGGGATGGATCCCAAATCCCCTGATCCCAGCTGGGCCATTCCCAGCACTGCCTGCCCCAGATGGGAGCCAGGCTCAGGCCAAGGAAGGGACACTGGGGCTGTGGTGACCTTTCCTTATCTTTCCTACAAATATTCCGGGCATGGAAAGGCAGTTTTTGGCAAACAAGTACTGCATATAAAACACCTGGATCCCATTTCCATTCCAGGACTCCCCGGCACTGAAGTCTCTCTGCCCGGATGATGAATGGGCTGGGGTGAGGCTGAGCTCAGGCTGGGCTCAGCCATCCCCTCCTCTTGGCACAGCTTAAATCCCAGCTTAGAACGGAGCTGAAGAAGTGATTTTAGCAGGCTGATCATGAGCCGCAGCTCTCGGAGAGCCCATCCCAAAGTCAGCAGAACCAGGGCTCAGCTTTTTGCTGAGTCAGCAACAAAGTCCAGCTTTATTTCCAGGGCTTTTCCAGGGAGAGTTTGAGAAATGAGGCCCTGGCACCCTGGGGAGGCTGTGCTGCCACTCGGTGAGAGAAGCAGTTTTATATCCCCTCCTCTGCCCAAGCTCCCCCGTGGGCTCCCTCCAGCACCATTCCCAAGGGCAGGAATTCCAGCCCAGGAGCAGCTGCAGCTCCGGTTCAGCAGCTGGGCTTTGGAGAACTCCAGAGGCAGGAGCTCATGGCTGAGCTGGTGCAAATACAGGGAATTAATACAAAGGTCTGGACTTTTTCAGGCAACCAGCCTGAGCCTCGATCAGAAATGCCAGAGGTTCCTTTGGAGGGGATTTGCACCAGGAATTGGCAGCACTGCTGCTGCTGTCACTGTTAAACCAAGGCTCAACTCCAGGGTTAAGCCAGAGCATCCAGATAAGCCAGGACTGTTCCCAGCCCCTGTCACCAGAGCTGGAACTGGGTGATCTTTGAGATTCCTTCTGACCCAAACCAGGCTGGGACTCTGTGGATTTATTCTTATATTCCCATGGTTGTATTCATTTTATTTTATTTTATTTTATTTTATTTTATTTTATTTTATTTTATTTTATTTTATTTTATTTTATTTATTTCTGGGTTGGTTTCCTGCCCATTCCCTGAGTTGAGTCAGGGAATACCCACGGAACCAGAACTTGGAGGAACGGGACCACCTCATGCAGATTTTTTTCAGCCAGGCTCAGGGGTTTCCCCATTTTTCTTTCTCTCAATAATTCTCAATTCCCAAGCTGTATTTTCCCTATTACGGGTTTAACTCTCTTGGTCTGTGGAAACAATTCTGGGGGCAGAGCAGGAAAAAAATAAATCCTAGGATGTGCAATAAAACCTTTGCCAGTGATGGTTCCTGCCTTTGTCTCATCCTTCGCTGCCCCTGCCGTGCTCCCTTCAAGATTCGCTCTCTTAAACTTTCTGAGGCGAGGAATAAAAGCGAAAATTCCAATTCTTCTCCAAATATAAACCCCGAGCACAACACAGCCCCAGCTGCATTTCCTTGCATCGATTGGAAGGTGTTCACTGAACAAATGTCTCTGCACACATCAATATTGGGATCAGGCTCACAAATGTCATCTCTGTTTCATAACACGGGAAGCAGAGACTTTTGGGAATGCTCAGCCCTTCATTCATCCCATCTCCTTGTTTATTTTTTCCCTGCCTTCTCTGGGAAGAGGCTCCAAGGCTCTGCTATTTTTAGTGCCCGAGCTGGGAGTTTGCTGCCAGGGAATGGACGGAGCCAGCTGGACCAGCCCTGGCACAGGCAGCTCCAGGGATGGACGGGATTTGAGAGGGTCCAGGACACTTCCACTTGGAATAGTCCATGGAGGAAGTGTCCCGGTCTGGAGCCTGTGGGACTGCGTTCTTCCCGACTCCTGGCTCTGGGAATCTCAGCCCCAGCATCCCAAAGCAGGAGCTCACTTTTATTTCCAGTCAACAAAGGAAATGGGGGCTCTAAACTTTAAGTGGCTGAATTTGTGGTCAGGACATCAAAGAGGCACTTCAGGAGCTGCTCGAGCTCCAGCAGCTGCTCCCTTCAGAGCAGTTTCTCTCCAAGATCCCCTTGCTTTTCCCCCATTCCATCCTGGTTTCCTGAAGCTCTCCTTGTCCTCCAGCGTCAGACCTGAAGAGCCACTGGTGCAGGTGAGGTGGGGCTTGGGCAGAGAATTAAACACAAGGAACAAACTCTGTCACCCTGGGACACTCGGTCACGGGCAGAGTCCTGAACTCTCCCAGATGGCTCAGACAGAACTTTCACAGAGTCCTGGAATGGTTTGGGTTGGAAAGGACCTCAAAGCCCCCCCAGTGCCACCCCTGCCATGGCAGGGACACCTCCCACTGTCCCAGGCTGCTCCCAGCCCCAATGTCCAGCCTGGCCTGGGGCACTGCCAGGGATCCAGGGGCAGCCACAGCTGCTCTGGGCACCCTGTGCCAGGGCCTCCCCACCCTCCCAGGGAACAATTCCTTCCCAAGATCCCATCCATCCCTGCCCTCTGGCAGTGGGAAGCCATTCCCTGTGTCCTGTCCCTCCATCCCTTGTCCCCAGTCCCTCTGCAGCTCTCCTGGAGCCCCTTTAGGCCCTGCAAGGGGCTCTGAGCTCTCCCTGGAGCTTCTCCTCTCCAGGTGAGCACTCCCAGCTCTCCCAGCCTGGCTCCAGAGGGGCTCCAGCCCTGGAGCAGCTCCGTGGCCTCTCCTGGAGTCACTCCAGCAGCCCCACGTCCTTTTTGCCACAACTCTTCCTCAGACACCTGAGAAAAGCAGACAGCACCATCCCCTTTTCAGAAATAACTCCCAATCCGGTGTTTAGGACCTGGATAAATCCAGTTCTCCTAAATGTCCCCACTAAAGTCACCACTGCCTTTTTCCCAGCCTTGTTTTGGAGTGCCTGAAGCAGCTCCATGAAATTCCTGGGACTCGGTGCAGGAGCCCTGCCAGAGCCTGGGCTTCAGTTCCAGCCAGGCAGCAATGATGGAAGTGCTGGAGCAGAAAGGAAAAGCTCCCTGCTCCCTTCAGGAGCTGTCAGCCAGAAAGGAAGGAGCACATGATCCATTTTGGGCACAAACCCATCTCCTAGGCCAAGAAAGGAAACAAATATGGTAATTCATAAAAAAAGGGGGTAGGGAAGGAGGAGGGCTCGGGTTTATTTCTTGCCTTGCCTCGAGAGAGAAGTGCCAGCTTTCATCTTCTCTCCTCCTGCTTTTCTTGGTGTTTCTGTGCCCTCCTTTCCCCTGAGCTCCCGAGGAACTGGGAGCAGCCTCACAGTCCCAGCTGTGCCGCGTGCCAGGGAACAGGGCTGGCAGAGGTGACACGGGGCCAGCCCGGCCAGAGCTGCTCAGGCCCCGAGCAGGGCAGGGCTGGCCCCGCGGCCCTCGGGGACACCGGGGGTGACACCCAGGGCTGCCCTTCTCCCCACTGAGGCCCTGCTCTGGCTCCTCCCGGCTCCTCAGGGGCTCGGCTCAGCAGTGAGAGCCAAAAAACACAGACAAGGTCCGGTTCCAGCCTTGGAGAGGGAGGGTTTTCCGAACCAGAAAGCCCTGGAGAGCTCCAGATCCCCGGGATGGGGCTCAGGCCAGGCCTCCCCTCCTCTCGTCAGTCCAGGGGTCACGGGAGCATCCCAGGACGTGGATGGGTCACACATTCCTCACAGCCAGGCAGGGACAATGACAGCATCCCGAGGCTGCTTACACTCCTCATCCGCTTCGCGTTCCTTGGAAAAAGAGCGGAGTCAATGACCAACAAACAGCACTGAGAGCTCGATGTTAGCTGATCATCTCTGGTACCCAGGGACACTTAAAGCTGGCAGAAAAAGAACTTTTAGGAATTTAGGAGGAGCCTTCCTGAGCCAGTCGCTGCAGTCAGAGCTCACCTTGCAGGTGGCACTGGGAGCTGAGTTCTATTTTTATGGAAGTTTCAGGACGCCAAGGCATGTGATGAGATTCAGCTTCCAGCTCAGTAACTTCAGCTCTGCTGATAAAACTTAAAAATAACTCCTCCCCTCCAGCTCCCCAGCTCCCCAAATCAGTTTAAAATGGAGAATCTGACAAACTTTCCATTTTAAAAGGCAGATGCTTCCAAAGGCAAGCTCCAGATCTTGGAGAAAGCAGCTCTGAAGTTTTGGGGGATGTAGAACTTCCCAGGTGGCTCTCGGGGAGGGGATTTCAGGCTCTTTCCCTGAGCAGCAGAGGAGGAAGATTTTCTCAGGAATCATGGCTGGTGTGACGATCCTGGGAAGGAGTTGTGTGATGGAGGCAGAGCTGAATGAGGAGTTGGGGATGTTTGGAACTGATAACAAGGCTGGAAAAGGGATTTTATTCCGTCCCTGATTCCTTCAGCTTGGCCAGGCCCTTCCCCACCCCCGGCGCTTCAACAGCTCCTCTAATTCCCTTTGTTGGAGAATGGAGTCAAAATCCCCAGGAGATCTTCAGGAGGGCAGCTGAGAGGTTCCAGGTCCAGCCCTTCAATATCAGAAAGCTGGGAGGGGACCTGGAGGAACTGCAGAATCCCAGAATCCCAGCCAGGTTTAGGTTGGAAAGGACTTTAAAGCCCGTCCAGTCCCACCCTTTCATCCAAACAAAATGTCAATAACATTAATAATGTTGTTAATAGCATTAATATCTGCTTGCTAATGACAAATAAATGTTCCAATGCCATCCCAAGCAATTCCCTGATCGATGGGTTATTGATGGCTCCTGTCATTGCTGTCTCTTGGTTTCACTGATGGTTTCTTTATCATGTGAAGAACATTTTGGGGATGTTCATTTTTCACCCAGAGCCTCTTTTAGGTGGTTTTTTGTTTGTTTGTTTTAAGCTGAAAGCAAATTCCAGCTCCCACTTCCAGCACTGAGTCCCGGCTGTCTGAGCTGCACAAACCTTTCCTGGATTATTAATTGACTTTGCATCCAGACACGGCCCTGGCAGGTTCTGAGTGGAACTGGGGCAGCTCAACATCCTGCAGGAGAAAACTCCACCGGCCTCTCGGTCTGCTCAAAAATCCTGTTGTCCTGACTGGAAGGAAAACCCCGGCAATCCGTGGGACCTGATGGCGCTGGGCAGGTTTAACAAACCCTGAGCTCTTAAAATCAAACGTCCCGCAGTGAGGGCAGCAGGGAGGGGAGCTGGGGAGCGCCAGCCAGGAGAGCAGCACCGCAGGGCGTGGGGAGGGCAGGGAGAGGCCACGGCTGCGGCTCCTTTCTCCATCCTTATCCAAAGGGAACGGCCTGGCCCAGCTGATCCCAAAGGGAATGGCCTGGCCCAGCTGACCCCAAAGGGAACGGCCTGGCCCAGCTGCTCCCAAAGGGAACGGCCTGGCCCAGCTGATCCCAAAGGGAACGGCCTGGCCCAGCTGCTCCAGCAGCTCCAGAGCAGCCTCGAGCCCCTGCGCTGGAAAACTCGGCTCCTGCAGCTGCTGGGGGTGAGCAGGGGCTGAGCTCTGCCCCTTCCATCCCTGCCGTGCCACGGAGCCCTCCGGGGGTGGAACAGCACATTCCCAAAACCTGGCTCAGCAGGGATGCAACAACACGTTCCCAAACTCCGGCTCATGGCTGCACTCACAGCCCAGGGACCCTGTCCCGGTGAAGCGTCCACAGCCTCATCCCTGGGAATTGGGCTGCTCCCATTTCACCGCCTGGCCACGTCCTTTTATCGCCTGGCCACGTCCTTTAACTGACAAATCCATGGCTGTGACTGTCACTGGAGACAAGAGGATGTGGCACCTGCTCCAACAATTCCCCCACCTTGTTTGTGACCACTGAACTCGTCCCTGCTTCCCCACTGGGAAAGGGAAAAACAAGGAGCTGATTCTGCTTGGGGTATCCGTGCAAACAAAGCACCAGCTGGAGCACATCCCCGGGCAGGGAGGAGCGGAATTCCCAGCCATGGAAGGCTCTCTGTCAGTGCCAGGGGGGCGGTGGAGGGAGCTGAGACTGAAATTGTCAGCGGGGAGTGGTTGGTGCCACTCTGCTCCTCTCCCAGTGCAGCTCCCTCCCCATTCCCACTCACACTTCCAGCTCAAAAATAGCGGAGTCCCTGGCCCTGGCAGGGAGGTGCCACCCTCGGGAGCTGCAGTCACTCAGCTCCGCAGCCTCTCCCTGTGGGAATGTCACCTGAGCTGGAGGATGCTCTGGAGAGGCTCAGGACGTTCTTCCCGTCCTTTCCCAACTCCAGGGCTCTCCCCTCTGCTCCCATTCCTGCTTTCTTAGAGGTGAAAAGGACCTAAATATTCCCATGACAGGGAAGATCCATAATCTGTCCATAACAGGGAAGCTCCACCTGCAGGTTTGCTGTTTGAGCCCCTGCTCCTCTGCCCAGAGGGAGCTGAAATGCCACCAGAGCTCCGAGGTGTTCCCATTCCAGGAGTTTCTCCTTGTCATGGCATCAGCTCTCCCATCCCAGGCCGTGTGCTCCCTTCTCCCCCCATCCCACACTGCCCTGCCTGGCCCCAAGGCCCGTTCCTGGCAGTCAGGGGCTGGGATGTCCCTGGGAGCCGGGATGCCCCTGGGAGCTGGGATGCCCCTGGGAGCTGGGGTGTCCATGGGAGCTGGGGTGTCCATAGGAGCTGGGGTGTCCATGGGACCTGGGATGTCCCTGGGAGCCGGGGTGTCCATGGGAGCTGGGGTGTCCATGGGAGCTGGGGTGTCCATAGGAGCTGGGATGTCCCTGGAGCTGGGATGTCCCTGGGAGCCAGGATGCCCCTGGGAGCTGGGGTGTCCATGGGAGCCGGGGTATCCATGGGAGCTGAGATGTCCCCGGACCTGGGGTGTCTGTGGGAGCCGTGATGGCAGCGGGCTGGGATGTCTCGGGAGCCGGGATATTCCCAGGAGTGGGGATCTCTCTGGAGCAGAGATGGCAGCGGGCTGGGGGCGGAGAGCTCCTGCCAGCCGCGATCACGGAGCAGTGACAAATGAGGGCTGAAGCTTGGCTGGGAGCGAGGTCGGCTCCTGGCACTGCTGCCCAGCGCTGGCAGCGGAGCAGGGGAGGCGGGAGAGCACCTGGAGGTGTCACACGAGGAGCAGCTCCTCAGCCAGGCTGCGAGGGACCAAAATCAGCCAAGGAGAGTGGAAAGGAGACACCGGGTGCTGCTGCAGGTTAATTAACCCGGGAGGTCACCAGCACCTGGCTGAGCTCTGCAGCAGCTCATTACGAGCTCTCTGACAAATTGATTCCTTTTTGTACTCTGTGTCTTCCCACAGCGTGAGGAAGGCTCCTGGCCGGGGTGGGAGCTGTGCTGGGAGCTCTGTCCAGTCCTGGCACTGCCCCGGCTGGGGTGGGAGCTGTGTCCAGTCCTGGCACTGCCCTGTCCGAGGTTGGGTCCGTGCTGGGAGCTCTGTCCAGTCCTGTCCTGGCACTGCCCAGAGAGTCCTGGCAGGTCAGGGAGGGGACGGGGCGGGGGCTGAGCGGCAGCGCTGGGGACAAAGGGCTCTGTTAAATGCCCGTAAATGAGCTGTTCGTTAGCGGCTCTAATTGCCGGTGAGGGGCAGAGGGGGCACTCCAGCCGGACTAACGCGCTTCCATGGTCCCGAGGCTTTCCCAACCTCTTCCTGCAGCCTTTCCCCACTGCAGCTCGCAGGCTGGGGGCAGCGGGAGGAGCTGGGATCAGCCTGAGCTGGGCTCAGCCTCTCCTCCCCTCAGGACTCGATTGTCCCCTGTCCTTGCTTCCTTTCTTTGCTGAAGCGCTGTTGCCCCCCTGGCGTCCCTCAGGAGGATCCTGCCTGTGCCATTCCCATTCCCATTCCCATTCCCATTCCCGTTCCCGGTGCAGCCCAGCTCAGATGGTTTCCCAGGCACGAGGCCAGTTCTCTGTTTTATGTCTCACTTGTCGAGGGCTTTTTTCCCGTTAATCTCTGTAATTAAAGCCCGCAGCTGCCGCAGCTCCAGGAGCAACAGGAGGAGCAGCATCCCGGCCCCCCCCGCAATTCCCACCTCCCTCCCCTGCCCTGCCTCCCGTTGTTGATGCTCTCAGGTGCCGCACTCCAGCTGGGTGGTGGGACTTGTGAGGGAAACACCAGACCTGGTGCTGGGCTCAGCCGATTCCCGGGAATTCGCTGGTGCGGCGCAGCCGCCGCGGAGCCAGGGCCGAGGGCCGGAGGCAGGGAAGCGCTCCGTTCCTGCTCGGAGGAGCCCGCGGGGGCCGGGCCGCGTCGCTGCCGCAGCAGCACAGCCCCCGCCCGTCCCGAAGCTCGGCGGCAGCCGCGCATCAGCAGCGCAGCACGGGGAGAGGCGATGGAGGCGCGGGCCGGCGCTGCGCGGACAGGGAGGCAGCGACTCCATGGATGGGCCGCTGTGCTCGGGAGCCCCTCGGCCGCATGAGATCACTCGCTCCTTAATGAACTCGCTGCTAATCAATGCACTGAAGGGAGGGCACCTTCGCTCCTCCGCGGCTCAGGTTCCAGCAGGTTCGCTCCGGCCAGGAGTGCCGGCCGCGGCTCCGGTCAGGAGACACAGGGAAGCTTCAGCTCTTCCCAGGAAAGCAGCGGGGCCCTGGACACGCAGTAATTCCGCTCTTATTTTATGATGGAGCTGTTCCCTCGTACTCTGTCTGCAAGGAGGAACCAGGCATTCATCTTCCAGCTGGGGGAACGCCAGGCAGGGATGGGATCCATGGGATCCATGGCCCCAAACACCAGGCAGGGATGGGATCCGTGGCCCCACGGCCCAGATAATGCAGGAATGGAGATGGACACAGGGAACAGGAGCTGTGATGCTGCTGAGCACGGCCAGGGACAGGAAGATGATCCAAGGGTGGGAAACCCCTGCCATGGAGCCAGGCTGGGAGAGCTGGGTGTGCTCACCTGGGGAGGAGAAGCTCCAGGGAGAGCTCAGAGCCCCTTGCAGGGCCTAAAGGGGCTCCAGGAGAGCTGGAGAGGGACTGGGGACAAGGCCTGGAGGGACAGGACACAGGGAATGGCTTCCCACTGCCAGAGGGCAGGGATGGATGGGATATTGGGAAGGAATTCCTGGCTGGGAGGGTGGGGAGGCCCTGGCACAGGGTGCCCAGAGCAGCTGTGGCTGCCCCTGGATCCCTGGCAGTGTCCCAGGCCAGGCTGGATCGGGCTGGGAGCAGCCTGGGACAGTGGGAGATGTCCCTGCCATGGCAGGGGTGGCACTGGGGGGGTTTGAGGTCTTTTCCAACCCAAACCATTCCAGGATTCTGTGATTTCTCCTCTAATCCTCGGGGTGATGAGCCATGGAATACTGAGCAGGATCCACCTTTTCCAGGTGTTCCCACAGCAGCAGCTCAGGAGGGATTCCTGCCCCTCAGAGGAATTTCAGAGTCTGGGGGGTTTCTGACGTCTCAGGGAGCACAAACTCTGCCCTGGGCTGCGCTCTCAGAGCTCGGGGTGGGTTTGAGAAGCTTTTGTTTGGATGTCCTGGGAATGTGGACTGGGAGACGGGAACAGCATCCCCTGAGTGAGCGCAGGGGACGGGGCGAGGGGGGTGTGACAGAGGAGTGTGTCCGGGGATGAGCTCCAGTTCTGTTAAATGCTGAGCTCTGCTGCAGCTCTCATCCTCCTCTCGCTGCCCGCATTCCGATTTCTCCAGCACTGAATGACAAAGGCGAAGTTTTACAGGCTCTGTGTCTGACGGGCCCCAGGGGGAATGTCCGAGGAGGGGAGCTGCTCTCCCAGGAAAGAGCTTTCCTGACCATCACTGGGGCTCCAGGAGCCCCATCCTCAGCAAGGACCCCAAAAGCATCAACATTTTTGGTGCTGAATCAGCCAAACCAAACCACCTGCATTTTCACATGCACCATTTCTCTAGTTCACACGTATTTGTAAGAAGAACACACATTTCCAGCAAAGGAGAAACCAGTTCTGGGACAGACCTGGTACTTCACCCCCCTCCCCAGTCAGCCCGGAATCAGCCTTAACACTCTCAAACATTTTGGATATTCTTGCCTCCAACCACCTCCAGCCCTTTTGGTCCCGACTCCTTCAGTCTGGAAGTGCCCCTGAAGCCTTAGGATTTTAGCTTTTATGTTTTTCATATCCTGTAATTCTTTTGTGTGTAACTCCAAGCTCCACACAGCCTGTTGGCTGCTGCTCTCCCACTCTGGTCAGACAGAACAATTCCTCTCCAGGCCTGAACTTCAAGGACACCTCACTGCCTCAGGCCCCGAGGAATGGGAACAAAGTGGGTTAGGGGGGAGCAAGCCTGGGGTGATGACTTCATCAGCTGAAGCTGTAATCAGAGGATTAACCCCGATGTGCAAACGGACCAAACCTATAAAAGTGAGAATCCCGTGACCCCGGCTCCGTTTTGGGTGTAGCCCCTGGGGCTCTGACTGCCCAAAGTGTACCCAAAGGCCCTTCAGTAACTATACCCGCCTTTATCCCCTAATTTCGCTGGCCTCGTGGTGTGCTCACCCCCACACGCAGAAGTTCCCCTCCTGTGTCACTCGTCCCCCTGCCGACTGTTCCTCCTTCCATCCCCTCCGCACAGGCGTGGCTCTGGAGCTGCCACAGGACACGCCAGGGAGGTCCCAGGCAGACAGAGGGGTGGGTGTCCCCCTGGAGCGGCTCGGGGAGCGGGGAGGGGATGAGGAAAGTTTGGTGCTTGTCCTTCCTGCAGAGACGTCTCTGCAGTTCTGCCTGCTCTGAGCTAATCCCTGCCGGCACGGGGGGCACTGGCTCAGCTCCTGCAGCTCCGTTTCCAGAAACGATCTGATCTCACCCTCAGGGTTTCCTCTGGGGCAGGAAAAAGGAGCTGGGTGTTGCTGTGAAGGAGCAAAGGAGCTGAGCAGCCCCAGAGGGTTCCTAGGATGGCATTTGGGGGTTGGAAAAATGGGTTTAATTGATAAGCAAGGCTTGGTGAAGCTGTGCCTTTGCCCTTTGGCTGAGGCAGGGCTCAGATCTCCTCCTTTCCTGGGAATGAGATGTGTAGGAAGGAAGTGTTTCTACTTTTCAGCAAAAACCCTCCAAAAATAAATTAAAAAAATCAGTAAATCGGAGAGGTTTTATTCCAGCCTTCAAAAATCCGGAGGTTGGAATTTTCTGCTTCAAACCACTTCAGGTGTTTCTTGATTAAACTTCTATTTCCTTTTCAGCACCAAAATTGTGGATTTCTAAATCCTCTCATTGTAAAGGCAGCTCCATTGCACTCCCTCTCAGGGCTTTTGGTGCACAGAATCCCAGAATCCCAGAATCCCAGACAGGTTTGGGTTGGCAGAGGGTTTAAAGACGATCTGGTTCTGTCCCCTGCCAGGGACACCTCCCACTGCCCCAGGCTGCTCCCAGCCCCAATGTCCAGCCTGGCCTGGGACACTGCCAGGGATCCAGGGGCAGCCACAGCTGCTCTGGGAATCTGTGCCAGGGCCTCCCCCCCTCCCAGCCAGGAATTCTTTCCCAGTATCCATCCCAAATTTCCTCTCTCTCAGTCTGAACCCACTGCCCTGTCCTGGCACTCCGGTTCCCAGTGCAGATTCCATTTCCAGTTCCCCCGTGACCCCTTCAGGCACTGGGATTTTGCCATGAGGACCCCACACACCCTTTCCTTCTCCAGGCTGAGCAGCCCAACGCTCTCAGCCGGGTTCTGCTCCTCAGGCAGCTTCGTTCCAAGCCCATCTAATTGAACGTTAATGAGCAAATGAGCTGTGCCAAGCTCTGCGTGCGGGTCCTGAGCCCGGCATGTGCCAGCTGACATTTCCCAATATTCCTTGGGATCTCTAAAAGCACCATCACCCCAGGATGGGAATTGCAGGGTGGGTTTGTTCAGCTGGGACCTGCCCAGGTGAAGTTCCTGACCCTGGAGCCCATGGACAGGTAACAGGACAAAGGAATCACCTGGGGTGGTGCCAGCGGGATTCAGGTTGGATTTTGGGAAAATTGGTTCACTGGAAGAGTGGTTAAACCCTGAACAGGCTGCCCAGGGCAGTGGTGGAGTCCCCAGTCCCTGGAAGCATCCAAAACTCAACAGATGTGGCACTGAGTCAGTCCAAAGCGGGACTTGATGAACTTGGAGGTTTTTCCATCCTTAACAATTCCGTGATTCTCCTCAGCCTTAACAAACAGGATCCTTTATCCACGGAAATCTGTTTTCCTCCACTCTTATTTCCCCAGACTTCCCCTTTCTCCCCACTCCACTCGTGCCTCCTGGACCTCTCCTTCCAGCCCAGCTCCCGACCTCCCACAGGGACCTGCACCTTCCTGAGGAGCAGAGCGGGAATCACAGCGGGGATTGGTTCTGCACGGGGCACAGGACCTCCCTAAAACGAGCTGGGATGGGCACAAGGAGCATCCGAGGAAGGCAGCGCTGCCCCTCAGGGCATCAACTCTCTCTCAGTCAAGGCTTCTCTGAGCAAAGAGCTCCATGCGCAGGAACAACTTCACAACATCAAAATCCCGTTAAAAGATGGGAAGGAGAAAATAAAACCTCGGCCAGACACAGATTTAACTTGGTGCTGTCTTCATGCCCATTCCCCTCACACGTATCCATAGATCTTAATTTACTGCCACTAAAAGCTCTTAGGAAAAAGAAAAGTCCTTCCAGGCTCTTTGTCTATTTGTGATAAGGCCATGAGCATCAACATTAGCAAAATCCGGAAGAAAGAAATGTTTTAACATTATTTTAATTAAAATGTGATCGTACAATTGTTTAAGGAGATAAAAATAATTCTCATTCATTTTAATTAGGCTTCATTTTTGCATGCCTGGAGCATCTCCTCCTGTGCTGGGGCTCTGGAACGTTCCTGACTCCTCCTGCCTCTCCCATCCCCTCATCCCATCCAGCCCCTTATCCCTGACCCTGCCCAGGAGGGATGGGAATGTGGGGAATGGGCAAAGCAGCCTAAACAGAGAGGGGAATTCCTGTGCCATCAAGAGTCAGAGCTCCCAGCATTTGCCACACTTCCACCTGCAGGGAGGGGATGCAGGGAATGCAGCAGATTCCCAGAGCAGCCCCTGGATCCCTGGCAGTGCCCCAGGCCAGGCTGGACACTGGGGCTGGGAGCAGCCTGGGGCAGTGGGAGGTGTCCCTGCCATGGCAGGGGTGGGATGAGATGAGCCTTAAGGTCCCTTCCAACCCAACCCATTCTGGGATTCTGTGAAATGAAGGAACTGGGAGCTCCATGTCGGGACATGAAGGATTCAGGTGTTGCTGTGAAGGAGCAGAGGAGCTGAGCAGCTCCAAAGCGTTCCTAGGATGGCACTTCAGGGTGGGAAAAATGATTTTAGTTCATCAACAAGGCTGGGAGAGCTGAGAGAGGAGAGGGAGCTGGGGGAGCTGGGGGAGCTGAGAGAGCTGTGAGCTGTCAGCTCTGCTGTCTGCTGCCATCACAATCTGTTCCTGCTTCACAGCAAACAGAGCAGGGAAAGGGAAGGGTTTGCCAGGCTGGACAGCACAGCCAGGCAGCGCCAGGAGAAAAACTGGGAATATCCACAGTCCCCGTGCTGATGGGGCAGGCTCTGGGAAGGAGCAGGGACCAGTCTGTCAGCAGGACTGGGGACGTGGTGGTGGTGGAGGGTTTTCTTCATGGCAAACGCTGTTCATGGAGGGAACAAGGGATGCTCACATGTCCTCAGCCAGCTTTGTGCCAGCTCAGGGATCTGGGATCAGTCTGTGGGATCTGGGATCAGCCTCTGGGCTCTGGGATCAGCCTGTGGGATCTGGGATCACCTGTGGGATCTGGGATCACCTGTAAGCTCTGGGATCAGCCTGTGGGCTCTGGGATCAGCCTGTGGGCTCTGGGATCACCTGCGGGATCTGGGATCACCTGTGGGATCTGGGATCAGCCTGTGGGAACTGGGATCAGCCTCTGGGCTCTGGGATCACCTGTGGGATCTGGGATCACCTGTAGGCTCTGGGATCAGCCTGTGCCTCAGGGGTTTGGCCCAGAGCATCACAGAGGGGCCATGGGGTAGGTCTGCTCTATCACAGCCCTTGTGCCCAGAGGATACTCCTCGTGCTGGGACTGAGGTCGATGCACTGTGGAGGATAAAAAAGCGATTCCCAAAAAGCTCAGCCTGCCCAGGTGCAATGTGGGGAGCCCAGGCCAGGCTCAGTCTAAAGCTGGTTTTAACTGGGAGCTGAACATCTGATTTCAGGTGGTGGGGACGGTGTCAGGGCAGGGTCTCGAGTCCAAACACTCCCACTGTCCCAAGGACCCCCGCACTGGCAGGCACCAAAGGCACGAAAGCTTTTGCAAACCTGGCATCTCCTCCAAAACCCCAGTTCCTGAGCCGAGCCCCTCCAGGTGGGAATGTCCCTGTGTGCCCCGGCTGCAGGGCACGGCTCCGGCAGCAGCCCCGGCAGCAGCCCCGGGAGCAGCCCCGGGAGCAGCCCCGGGAGCAGGGCACAGCAGCAGCCCCGGGAGCAGGGCACGGCTCCGGCAGCAGCCCCGGGAGCAGCCCCAGGAGCAGGGCACGGCTCCGGCAGCAGCCCCGGGAGCAGCCCCGGGAGCAGGGCACGGCTCCGGCAGCAGCCCCGGGAGCAGCCCCGGGAGCAGGGCACGGCTCCGGCAGCAGCCCCGGGAGCAGCCCCGGGAGCAGCGCACGGCTCCGGCAGCAGCCCCGGGAGCAGCCCCGGGAGCAGGGCACGGCTCCGGCAGCAGCCCCGGGAGCAGCCCCGGGAGCAGCCCCGGGAGCAGCACGGCGCTGCGTGGCCAGGGCAGGAGCGCGTCCCCGGCAATGACCCCTCGCTGTGCTGGGGGCTGGCTCTGCGGCTCCCGTTCCGGAGGATCCATTAGAGGCATGGCAGGAGACCATGAAGCAATAATTCCTCCTCCAGGTGCTGTCCTCCCCTGACATTCTCATTTCCTCCTGCTCCCCACACCAAGACAAAATCCTGATGGGCTCTGCTGATACCAGGAGAGCGGCAGAACTGCAAACTCCCCCTCCCACACGGATTTAATTTCTCAAATCGTTCTCCCCATTGCAAATATTTTCTGCTTTGTAACAGCTGAGGTTTGAAAACAATGCTGTGTGCCCAGATACAGAGCCCTTCTCCTGTTTGCTTGGATTCCTCTGGAGAAAATAGAACCGATTCATTTATTCATTGCATATAAATTCACCAACTGTTTGACTCTTCTTTTTTTAATCATTGTGGCACAAACAACCCACAGTTTAATTTTCACCAGTTTCCTCATTACTCAGACCTGCTAACCAGGACGAGTGAGCACTGAGGTGCTCTTCAGTTGTTTACTGATCGTTCGTTTTCCCTAGAATTCCTCATCCATCTCTTGTGGCGTAATTTCTGCTTCTCAGTGGGATGTCTCAAACACTTCTTTAACAAGAGAAGGTCAGAAAATTAGTGGTGAACAATCACAATTCCATTGAACTGTCCTGGCTTTCCAAAGTAACTTCGTTCTTAGCCAGAGTCTTCACAGAGCTTCTCTTTCCAGGAGGAGCAGCTGCTTCCTTGGCATAGAGATTTATTCCAATTTATTCCCTGCTCGGGGTGGTGGGGAACCCTTGGCAGAGATGTCCCCCCTCACCCTACACCTTCAGGGAATCCCAAATGGTTGGGGTTGGAGGGACCTTACACCCCCCCAGTGCCACCCCTGCCATGGCAGGGACACCTCCCACTGCCCCAGGCTGCTCCCAGCCCCAATGTCCAGCCTGGCCTGGGGCACTGCCAGGGATCCAGGGGCAGCCACAGCTGCTCTGGGCACCCTGTGCCAGGCCTGCAGTAATGATTCATGGGCAAGGACTTCGCTCATCAGGTGGAAAAGGCAAAGCCGTTTATTGCGCAGTCAGAATTCCCTAAATCCCAGCACCCCACAGGATATCACATCCTATAAACAGGAAAGATGTTCCCCACAGTGTCCCCCAATCACCTGGGGCATTGCACAGATTTTACCTATGATGGTAACAGGCAAACAATGCCCTACAAGGCCACAAACTCCAATGAACACTTCTCACAGGCCCAGTCTGTCCATAAACACACAATCCTCTCTCAGTGCATCCCCGGTGACCTGGATGCACTCCCAGGGTCACCTCCGGGCCCAGGACAGAGCCCCTCTCTGATCCTCAGGGCCCATCTCTCTGCCACCCCCCAGTGCACTCCAACAAGGGCCTCCCCACCCTCCCAGGGAAGGATTTATCTCGAATGTCTGTTCCCATTTCCCCCTTTCCTGCCAAAGCTGGGAGCAGTGCTGCTGTCCCTCATTCCCTGCTGAGATCCCAACGAGATGCCAGCCCCCAGCCCTGCCCACAGGCACAGAAATCCCTTTTTTCTCCTCGCCCTGGGAGCAGCCCCTGATCCACGCAGCAGGAATGGCTGCGAAACAGGAATTGCTTCTGCAAGTGCTGAGAGGTTCTCCAGGTCCATTTTCACTCCCTGCTGAGGTGAGAACAGGGCCCTTCCAGCCTCTGAGCAAAAAGCTCCAGGAAGGAGCTGCTCCCTGCCAGAGGAGAGGCCCCGGGCTGGATCCTCCCACCAGGACTCACAAAAGCCTCAGTTCGGGTCCCTGCCCAGCACATCTTTAACAAACACCTCCCGCACTGCTCGGCCATGCCCCGACCCTTGCAGGGTAAATCCACAGCAACCTTCCCACAAGTCAATCCACATCCCAAAAACTTCACTGAAAAAACCTTTTTTCTCTTTTCTAAGAACCACTCTCACCCATCAAAGCACCTTTTAGTGTTGTTTGAAATGAAAGGGTTGGTGAAAAGTTCCAACGAGCCCCAAAGGCTCCAAAGCTTAGAAAGTCTCCTGCAGGATGGTCCGGCAGGGGAGTTTCCCTGAGGATGTTCCTTCCCTGAGGATGTTCCCTGAGCTGTGACAGGCACTGACTCACCCGAGGGTGGGGAATCGTTCACCTGGACCGCGATGGATCCGTGGGATCAGCCAGGGGCCCTCATGGAACATCACCAGGGTGAGGAGGGAAAATCTTGCCAGCCTTAAAGCAAATGGGTTGGAACTGAGGCCACCCCTGCGCTGGGAAATCCCCGTGGCCCCAGGACAGCAGGTGGGACTGTGACCATTGGCCCCGAGTGTCCTCCTGGGTGACCTCCCAAGCGAGAAAAGAGAAGGATTTTGTTGAAGCCGCATTCCTGGAAGTGTCTAAAGCCAGGCTGGATGTGGCTCTGGGCAGCCTGGGATAGCAGGAGGTGTCCCTGCCCGTGGCAGGGGGTGGCACTGGGTGGGCTTTGAGGCCCCTCCCACCCCAAACCAGTCTGGGATTTTACGGTTCTGCTATGATTTTGTGATTTCTGGAGGCAAAAGGGGAATAAAATTGTCTCTTCTCTTTTTCCATAACCTTTGTGCATCCAAAGTGTGGGGGCAGCTTTTCAGCTCCCGTGGGTTGCACAGGCAGAAGGAGGGGGCTGGAAGAGCTTTAGCTATCACACTTACAGGAGCTGGGCACATCTGGGATGGATTTGGGGACATTTGGGATGCAGTTTGGTTGGCTAAGCCAAAAGCAGGGATTCCCCTCCCCTCCTGGCATGGACCCCATCCCAATCCCGTTCTACCCACGCTGTGTGAGCCGGGGACCAGCCCGAGCCCAAGGTGACCCCGTGAATTCATTCCTGAACAGGGAAAATCCCCCTGGAGTTCTGCACCTCAGAGCAGCACCTCAAACCCCAAACCTTCCCCACGGCGCAGTCACTGATTTTCCCTTTTCCCTCTGGAAGCATCCCCAGAGCAGCGCTGCCCCTCCGGACGCTCGTGTCTGAGGAGGTGCCAGCTCTCTGCTCGCCGGAGCCCCCCGGCTGTCGCCTCCCAGCCGACCCCAAAGTGTCCCCGTCGCTCGCTGTTCCCACCCGATTGCCGAGATCGGCGCTGCTGTCACCCTCTGGGCATGGTGAGCAGGGAGAGCCGTCCCTGGGAGCCTCCCTGCTGTGCCGGGATCATTTCGGGACCCTCCCGGTCATTCCGGGGCCCATTCACCTTCCTGAAGAGCACAAAGGCACTGCTGGGGCAGACTCGGGAACCAGGGACTCGCTGACGGCTGTGACAGAGATTATTCCAGAGGGTGTTGAAGTTCCCATTTCTGCGGGAATAATGCCTCCGCTCCCCCGGCAGCCGGGGACCCCGACAGGCTCCCAGAAGCGGGGAGTTAAGCACGAGGAAAAGGCCATCAGCGGCTTTGTGCTGGGGTTTGCAGTTGCTGAGCGAGAGGAGCCGGTTCTGGCTTTTCTCTCTGGGGCAGGCGGGGAGCGCGGCTGGGTTCGCACGGAATGAGCTTTTCGTGGACAAGGGGATCGCAGCCTGATCGCCACCGAGACGGGGAATTCAGGGCGAGCTGCAGCCAGGTCTGGGAGCCTTTGGATGCCGGGAGCTCATTCTGCAGCTCGGGCTGGGAGTGCCCTTTGCCATGGAGGAACAGCATCGGTGATTCCATTGCACACACGGGATCACAGAAAATCCCGAGCGGGAAGGGACCCCCAGGATCACCCCGTGCCACCCCTGGCCCTGCACGGACTCCCCAACAACCCCACCCTGGGCATCCCTCCTGGAGCTCTGGCAGCCTCGGGACCGGGACCATTCCCTGATCAGTGCCTGAGCACCGCCGGGGGAAGAACTGAATCCTTTGGGAGAGGGATAAGCTGAGGCACGGAGCGAGCCCGAGCAGGATCCCGGCTCACGGAGAGCCACAGCCGGTCCCTCCTGGGAAGTGCCCCGGTGTTATCAGCCCTGGGGGTTTGACCCACCCACAGCCCGGCCCCCGGGGCAGACCCGGACCCCAGAGCCCCCGTGGCCCCCGACGGCCCCGGGCTCAGCAGGGGCTGCTGAGAGCTCCTCCCGCAGGGAGGCAGCCCCGCCGTGTCCATCAGCGCTGCTGCTGGAGCGCACCCCGAAATGATTTCCCAGTCTGTCAGATCCGTCCGTGCTCATTCATTATCCCGGACAGGAGCTGCTGTCCAGCACGGCTCAGGCCGCCGAGCTGAGGGGACTGACCCTGCCACTGCCGGGGCTAATGGAGCCTTAAAACTCCTGCCTGCCCACGTCTTCTGTCAGAAAATTATTCACCCTCAGATTTTGACTAATTACAGGAGTTCAGAGTGGCTGGGCTGGCTCTGATCCACGGCCTGGCTGCAAGGGAAAGCCTCCCTCCAGCTCCAGGCAGTCAGGGAGACTCTGGAGAAGGGACTCAAGCCCTCTGGACATTGGGTGGGGAGAGGGAACAGCTTTGGGGTTGATGTTGTGTCCCTGACTCTGAGGGACCCCTGAAGACTGAGGGGTCTTCAAGGGGCTCTTCAAGGCTCAGGGTTCAACTAAAAATAAATGAATCCCATAAAACCTCAGGGAATGGGCTCAAGCTCATTCCCAGCTTTCCCCATTCATGCTCACCTGGGGATGGGGCAGAGCATGGCTTGGAAGCTCCCATTTCTCTGCATGCCCAGGGCTGGGAGGGGGGAATGGGAGTCAGAGGAAGGTTCTGTACAATTTGTGACTCCGAGGCATGAGCTGGTGACCCCAGGGAATATTCCCGTGTGGAATATTGGCGTGGGCAGAGCCTCTGAGCAGGGAATGCCCTCGGGTCCAGCTGCCTGCCCAACACTTGCATGGTGGCCATTTCCAGCTAAAAAAATGGACGTAAAAAGCAGGAAACTTGTAAAGAAACATGGAACTTCAATGGAGAAATTACTGAAATAGAGAAAATCATGGCTCAGATCAAAATCCCTGCTCTCCCTTGGTCAGCATCCGGCCTTTCATCTTCCCAGGGTGGACATTGTCCAACTCGTGGCTGGCCAGGGCTGGGAGCAGCCTGGGACAGTGGGAGGTGTCCCTGCCCATGGCAGGGGTGGCACTGGAGGGGCTTTAAGGTCCTTTATAACCCCGACCAGTCTGGGATTCTCTGATTCTGCAGCCTGTTGATTCTGTGGTTCTGGAACCCAGGCACCAAGGACAGACAGCATCACCTGCACTGAGGAGATCAATCCACTCTGGGAACGCTGGGGAGACGAACAGGGAGAGAAATCGCGAGCAAATCCACAGCCTGAGTTCCCTGCCCCCAGCCATCCTTCGGCCAGCAGCAGCTTGGGAGCCCTCAGGGGCTCCCTGAGTCGTTCAGCAGGAGCACGGGAGGTGGCAGGAGGGGTTCGGGGAGGGCTCTGCTTCAGAGCCACCTCACTGTACCGAGAGAAAACAACTCCTGCATCGCTCCTGGTGCTCAGCTCCTGGTGCAGCCTGGCTGCCCACACAACCTGCTCTGCAGCTGGAACGTTTGCCTTTCCCTGGTGCTTTTTGGCATGGCCCAGTTGAGTTATTGCAAGGAAAGGGGTTCAGTGTTGGGAACGAGGGCACAGGGAAACGTGGGGCAGCAGTGCAGAGGCAAACATCTGTATCACAGCTGCACCCCCACCCTGGCACACCCTGAGCCTGCCCAGAGCTCACCTCCCAGAACAAACCTGCTTTAGCAGGAGACAGGGAGAGCTTTGCAGTGGCTTTGGGGGAACGGGGCTGGCAGAGTTACAGAAACCCCAAACACCTTCTGACAAAGCGTGCTGGGCTTCCTCCTGAGCAGCAGGCATTTCCTTCCTCTGCAAATCGACTTCTCATCACAGTCACTCATTTCCAACCCCACAGATTCCTTCTGCCTGTTCTGGGAAAAGACTGGATCTCAGCAAGAACTCCAAGGAAACGTCGTGGAGGGAGAGTGGGGAAGCATTTGGGGCTCATTTGCCACAGACACAATGAAACATTCCAGGCTTTCGGAGCACTTTGGTCCATTCCAAACCCCCGGCTCTGGAGATGCTTCCCAGCACAATCCGAGTGCATCCAGGGACTGCTCCCAGCTGAGCAATTCCCAAGGCACTTGTGGCACCATCCCAGTGATTTCCCTGTCTGGGGTTAAGCTCAGCTCAGCCAGGGCTCTGGCCTTTCCCCACTGATTCAGCCTCAGACAAATCCCTCCCCTCACATCTCCAGATGCACAATCCACTGGGAAATGGCACTGGATAAAGACTTTGGGCTCAGAGTCCCCAGGATCTCGGAGTGTTCTGTACTCTGCAGGTTCCTGGGAAGGTCAGAGCCCCCCTGCACCTCCTGGAACCTCAGCTCAGTTTTGTGAGGAAAAACCCCGGGATAGAAACCAGGAGTGAGGGAACCCAGCAGGGGCTGGAACAAGGGGGAATTTGCAGGAACAGGGCTTGAAGGCTCAGCAGGGATCATCAAGAATCCCAGAATTCCAGAATGGATTGGGTTGGGAGGGATCTTAAAGCCCATCCATTCCCACTCCTGCCATGGGAGGGACACCTCCCACTGTCCCAGGCTGCTCCCAGCCCCAATGTCCAGCCTGGTCTGGGACACTGCCAGGGATCCAGGGGCAGCCACAGCTGCTCTGGGCACCCTGTGCCAGGGCCTGCCCACCCTCCCAGCCAGGAATTCCTTCCCAATATCCCATCCATCCCTGCCCTCTGGCAGTGGGAAGCCATTCCCTGTGTCCTGTCCCTCCAGGCCTTGTCCCCAGTCCCTCTCCAGCTCCCCTGGAGCCCCTTTAGGCCCTGGAAGGTCACAATAAGGTCACCCCAGAGAGGAGACAGGAGAGGAGGAAGGAGAGGTGGGGTGAACTGTAGGGAGTATTTTGGGATGGCTGTGGAATAGAGGCAGAGGCTGCATTTCCTGGGGGCAATGGGCAATGAAGCTTTCCTGGTTCCTCCCTCCAGGGAATCCTCCAAGGATTGTTCCCTTCCCAGCTCCTTCACCTTCCTCCCTCTGGCACTGCCCCCCTGCCCCCCTCATGTGCCGCACCCGCAGTGTCTGCACAGAGCCAGCCTGAGCTTCCCGAACCCCAGCAGCTCCTCGGGGAGCTCCCAGCAGTGCCCAACACCAGCACACAGCACATCCAGGGGATGCTCCCCAGCCCGCAGCAAGAGCTCCAGAATTCTCCTTTAATGGGATCTGGCAGAATAAACCCCAAACATGTGTCAATCATTATCTTTTTTTGCCAGGCACACATGGCCTCGTTGTCCCTTTTTCCCTGCATGAGGTGACACCCAGGACACTGCCCATTGTCCCTGTCAATGAAAGGCAAGTCAGGCTTAACCCAGCCAGGCTTAACCCAGCCAGGCTTAACCCAGAGCATTCCCAAATTCCCAAACTGTGCTGGATGAATTTTCCGAGGTTGGCTCCTGCAGCACGAGCCTGTCTGGAATGCAAAGCAGCCCCAGGCTCGCGTGGAGCACGGAGGAGTCTGGGCAGGAGGGGAAGATCCATGGAATCCCCTCTGAAATCTGATGGGAAAAGCTCCTGGGCTGCGGGGTGACCATCGGTGAGCGAGCGGGGGCAGCCGCCTCCCCTTGGCTGTTAAACCTTGCCTGGGAGAGGGAACGGATCGAGCAGGGACCGAACCCAAAGGCAGAGCTGGAGTTTGGCCGCTCTCCCGGAGCCGTGTGGTCCCGGTGCTGCACGCGTTGCCGTGGCAATAACGCGAAGCCCGAGCCTGGCGCTGTGCCCTCCCCCGCACTCGGGGCTGGGGTCCAGCTGGGGAAGTGGCACCTCCCGACAGCCCCCCGGCCCCTCGGATGGATTTTCCTTTGTTTTCTCCCAGACAAACCACGGAGCTCTCCTGCTTTGCTCCCCCCGAGGCAGCTCTGCCCTGCCCTGCCCTGCAGTTTTTGGAGGCGTTTCTCAGCCCTGCTTTAGGGCCGTGTCTGAGGTTCCATTATTCTTATTTACTGGTGGGTCTGGGAAGCCCTTCCCAGGCAGAGCCGGTGCTTTATGTGCCTGGCGTCGGGGTGAGCTCTCCCTCTGCAGTGGTGCCTGCAATCCGTGTCCAAATCCCGCAGAACGGGAGATACCGGACCTGGAAATTGCATTTTAATGTGACAGCAACTTTAGATCACATTTAATTCCCAGCATTTTTCATTTCCAAGTTGTTCCCTCCTCTCCAGACCCATGCTCAGCTCAGGGAACTCTTGCTTAGCTTGCAGGAAGGAAAATTGTGGTTCTGTTGAAAAGTACAAGCCCCAAACTCCCAAGAACCCTAAAACACGGATGCACTCCCTGCACCCCTTCATGTGCACTGCCAGCGAGTTACGAGCCAGGGAGGATCTGCTCTCCCTGACCAGGGAAGGATTTGCAGCCAGCGTTGCTGTGGCCTCAGTGCCTGCAAGGAAGAAAGGATCCCAAAATCAGCGGATGAACCACCCCACACAACTCCAGGCGTGTTCTGGGGAACGTGGAACAGGGATTGGGCACTGGATCCACTGCCTTGGGAAGCTGTGTGAGGCCAGAGGGCGGCGGAGCTTTACCCAAACAATAACCTGAATTTAATGGTTAATGGTCAACAGGAGAGCAGAAGTCAGAATAACTCCGGAGAATCAGGGAATGGTTTGGGCTGGAACAACCATCCAGCTCCAGCCCCTGCCGTGGGCAGGGACAGCTCCCCGGCAGCTGTGAGGGCTGAGGGACTGTGTGGAAAACAGGACACTTCCCCCTGGATTGGATGGGGATCAGGCCTCTCTGAGCTGCAGTGTCGGTCTGAGATGGATCTTAGGCCTGATCTAATTTGACACTTCTCATGTTCCAGAGTGGAATCCCCAGGAAGTTCAGATAAACATCCTCTGGCACCTGGGGAATTTTCCCACTGTACCATTCCCTGGCTGGGGAAGGTGCTGCTTCCCTCAGGTCCTGGGAAGGTGTTTGGGGTCACAACTAACAAGTACTCAATGTGACTTCACAAATATTCGATATGAACTTAAAATATTCGATATGACCTTAAAACATTCAATGTCACCTCACAGATGTTCAGCGTGACTTCACCGTCCCTCCCGCTCTGGTTACGCTGCAACAGAGCCCAGCTCACCCCGGCTGTCTCCGTGCCCTCGGCTGGGATGTTCCCTCCCCGAGGCTGCGGACTCCCTGTGGGTGGATGGATTTAGGGAAGGCTGGATGCTGCAGCCTCAGAGAGTCCCGAGTTTCTCTCCGGCACAGAGCAGATGCTGAGTGTGAGTCCAGCCAGGACGGACGGACCCCGGCGCTGCCCGAGGGCTCCTGCACTCACACCTGGCTCGTTTCTCTTCTTGAGCCTGCAGCAGATTTTATCCAGTCCAGTTCCCCAGCTCTCCAGCCGCACATTCCTGTGGGAATGGGAAAAGAGCAGAGGGCCCAGGGAACAGCCCCGGGCAGAGGCTGAGGGGATGCACCTGGCCCAGGCCCTGCCCCTGCTGCCACAGCTCCTTTGGAGGGTGGCAGCTTCTCCTGCCCTAATCCTGGCAAAGAGCTCCTTTGGGAGCTTTGGGATTTCTGCTGGAATCTGCTAACCTGGGATCCTGTGTGGTCAGGGCTCCGGAGATGCCAGGAGGGGACAAAATCCTTTGTGCAAAGGGGAGGCAGGTGGGTGACACTGGGATTCAGTAGTGGGTGACACTGGGGTTCAGCAGTGGGTGGCACTGGGGTTCAGCAGGTGGGTGGCACTGGGGTTCAGCAGTGGGTGACACTGGGGTTCAGTAGTGGGTGACACTGGGGTTCAGTAGCTGAGTGGCACTGGGGTTCAGCAGCTGGGTGGCACTGGGATTGAGCAGGTGGGTGACACTGGGGTTCAGCAGGTGGGTGACACTGGGGTTCAGCAGTGGGTGGCACTGGGGTTCAGCAGGTGAGTGGCACTGGGGTTCAGCAGCTGGGTGGCACCAGGACTGAGCAGCTCGGGCAGCTCCCAGTGACCCTGCGCCCCCGGGGCTGGGCACAGCCCTGTGCTCTCTGGGAGCTGCAGTGACACAGCTGCGACACAGCAGTGGGGTCACAGTGGGGTCACAGCTCACAGCTGTGTAACCCTGGAGTAGAACCGACCCCGCGGAGCTACTCCAGAGCCAGGTGGGGATAACTGAGGAGAATCTGAGCTCCAGGGCTGCCTCCACCACCCCTGCATGGGTTGTTGTTAATTAGGGCATCGATGTGTCGTGGTCAGGGTTTGCCAGGAGGGTTTGTGGGGTGGGATGGGACACGGAGCCCCCACGGGTGTGGTGGGAATCCAGCAGCGGATTTGAATCAAAGTGAGACTCCCGTGAAGATCACGGAATCATGGAATGGTTTGGTTGGAAAGGACCTTAAAAATCACCCAGTGCCACCCCTGCCATGGCAGGGACACCTCCCACTGTCCCAGGCTGCTCCCAGCCCCAATGTCCAACCTGGCCTGGGACACTGCCAGGGATCCAGGGGCAGCCACAGCTGCTCTGGGCACCCTGTGCCAGGGCCTGCCCACCCTCCCAGCCAGGAATTCCTTCCCAGTATCCATCTGAACCTCCTCTCTGCCGGTTTGAAGCCATTCCCCCTTGTCCTGGCTCCCAGGAATTGTCTCTCCCCTGTGGCTCCAGGGCCCTGATCCCTTTTCCAGTGCTGGCACTCCTGATTGACACTCTGGTGAAGGGAACAGGAACTCAGCTCAAGCCTCCGTAAATATTCACGTCTCTGGGAGGAGCAGGGACCAACTAACTCCTGAATGGAAAACCTTGTTTGGAAATGAACCTGGGAGTCTCCAGCCTTGAGGGGAACAGGGTTTGGAAAGGATCTCTTCCTTAATTTTTGCTGGAGCACCCAGGGAATCAGGCAGAGCTTCCAATCCAACCTTCCCTGGAGGATTCAGCCCATCAGTGGATTCAGTATTCCCCACTCCAAGTGCTATTTAGAGTTAATTAAATTGTGCTGGTTTCTGTGCCTGTTCCATGGGCTTCCTTGAGCCCTTGATTTTGTGGTAATCAGGCAACATTTTCCCTACTCTCACATCCCTCACGATATTTCCTTTGCTTAGAGGAAATTCCTGGCCCAGGAGCTCCTGACTGCAGGGTAAGAGGTTCCTCTTTCCAGCCCCTTCAGGCACAGACCCTGCTCCGAGGCTCTGTGTGAGCCCCATCTCCCCTCCAGCCGCCTCGTTCTACAAACAGCAGCCACAGAATTCCCCTGAAACAGCTCCAGCAGCGGCTTAAAAGCCCCAGATCCAACTGTTCCAGCTTCCCTTGGTACCTCGGTGTCTTGGGGCAGCGCTGTGGGTGCAGACAGAGCTGCTGAGAGCCTCGGGATTCATGCTCCAGGAGCTTTGCTCGTGTGGGGAAGAGTTGTGGACACATTCCCTGCCCTTTCCCCACTTTGGACTCACTCCCCACGTTTTTCCGGGTCGAAAGGTGCTCCTTTGCCCCAGCCAGAGGTGAGATGTTCCCCGCCTGAGGGAGATGCATTCCCGCACTCTGTGCAGGTCTCTGCGGGGCTCCCAGTGCTGGCACATCCCAGGACAGGGATCCTGGGATTGTCCCGCGGGGAAGGAGAGGGCTGGGTCGGGACTGAAGCTGCCCCTCCTGTCAGTCTCCCGATGGATTTTACCCAGGGCCACGAGCAGAATTCCCTGCTGGACAGCCCAGGGAACGCCTGGGATCCAGTGGGATGGGCGTGAGTTAAAGCTGCCCCTCGGGCACTCCCAGTTTGGAGCCAGGACTCACCTGGGGCTGCAGTGCCAAGGGAGACACTGGGGTTGATTGGCATTCCCACCGTGGAGAAGCCCCTCTGAGCAGGGATCCAATCCACTCCAGGATGTTTTAACAAATGTAATTAAAAGGGGCTCTTGTAGCAGGAGACAATCTCAGCAAGGCTTAATTAAAATATTGCTGGCCCTGCTTAACTTGCTCAGCTTCTCCTAAGAGCTGATGAAATGCAAAGCTTTGCCTCTGTTTTCATCTCGGAGAGAGTTCATTAATGGACCTTTCTGCACTGGATTAAGCCAAGTGCTCAGAAAGAGAATAAATTGATTTTCAGTAATTGAGGACCAATATTTTTTGGCTGAAATCCAATATTGGAAATGAAAGCCTTAAAAAAAAAAAAAAAAAAAACCAGAAAGGAGAAATGGGAGGTTGGTGTGTAAAAGAAATGTGGCTTTGCTTCCATGAAGAAAATCAGAGCATTTTGGGGGCAAGCAGCCACTTCCCTCAATTTTTATCTAAAACACAAAGCACAAAATTTTTGGCCAGTCCTTCCACAGGACACCCTGAGCAAGGATTTTCTCTGGATTTTATTCTCCAGCTTTAGTGCTGAGGATACCAACTCTCCCTCCCTGCAGGAGTGGCTCCTTCTGGAGCAAACACTCCAATCTCAGGCTAAAAATACAACTCTCAGTATAAGCAGGTGATTTTTATTGCTGTGCCAGTGGTTTCTGGGAAGCTGCAAAACTCCTCAGGCCTTGGGTGAGACTCAGCTTTAAAAAGTGGATCTGGACTGGGATTAGAGAGCAAATCCTGCCTGGAACAGCAGGAGACTGCCTGGATTCCAGAGCTGCTCCTGGGCTGGATTCTATGAGGAGATGAGCTGAGGATTTTATTCTTCCCCCACTGGAGAAACCAACCCATCGTCTTGAGTGGTTTTCCCACTAAACCATAACAGAATCATAAAAAAAAGACAATCATTGGGGTTGGATTTGCTGTTTCTGTTGTTGCCCAGTTACTGCAACCCCAGCTCCGCTTGGAAAGGTCATCTCTGTCCTTGTTTCAGCTCCAGGGGGGCTGGAGAGGCTTTTCCCACAGGGAATCGGGTCCCTGGCCTGGCCAATGCTCCGGACCCGGCTCCTGGCCCCTCCAGCTGGGCTGGGCCTGGGAAGGCCTCGCTCTGCTCCTGCACTGCCTCCGGGATGGAACCGGGAATAAAGGCTCCCAGGGCAGCTGGAATTGGTGCCTCCGGGATGGAACCGGGAATAAAGGCTCCCAGGGCAGCTGGAATTGGTGCCTCCGGGATGGAACCGGGAATAAAGGCTCCCAGGGCAGCTGGAATTGGTGCCTCCGGGATGGAACCGGGAATAAAGGCTCCCAGGGCAGCTGGAATTGGTGCCTCCGGGATGGAACCGGGAATAAAGGCTCCCAGGGCAGCTGGAATTGGTGCCTCCGGGATGGAACCGGGAATAAAGGCTCCCAGGGCAGCTGGAATTGGTGCCTCCGGGATGGAACCGGGAATAAAGGCTCCCAGGGCAGCTGGAATTGGTGCCTCCGGGATGGAACCGGGAATAAAGGCTCCCAGGGCAGCTGGAATTGGTGCCTCCGGGATGGAACCGGGAATAAAGGCTCCCAGGGCAGCTGGAATTGGTGCCTCCGGGATGGAACCGGGAATAAAGGCTCCCAGGGCAGCTGGAATTGGTGCCTCCGGGATGGAACCGGGAATAAAGGCTCCCAGGGCAGCTGGAATTGGTGCCTCCGGGATGGAACCGGGAATAAAGGCTCCCAGGGCAGCTGGAATTGGTGCCTCCGGGATGGAACCGGGAATAAAGGCTCCCAGGGCAGCTGGAATTGGTGCCTCCGGGATGGAACCGGGAATAAAGGCTCCCAGGGCAGCTGGAATTGGTGCCTCCGGGATGGAACCGGGAATAAAGGCTCCCAGGGCAGCTGGAATTGGTGCCTCCGGGATGGAACCGGGAATAAAGGCTCCCAGGGCAGCTGGAATTGGTGCCTCCGGGATGGAACCGGGAATAAAGGCTCCCAGGGCAGCTGGAATTGGTGCAGATCAGGGAGCAGAGCCAAATCGCTGCTTTCCTCCCATTCCTGGGCCCAGCAAATTCCCCCGAGTGGCTGCCAGGGGAACTCAGCGGAGTTCTGGGAGCTCATGGGGTGGTTTGGGTCAGAAAAGACCTTTGGGATGATGGAGTGCGGGTGTTAGGTTGGGTTTAAGCGCTCTGCTGAGCTCAGCGCGGCAGCGGGGAGGGCAGGGGCTGTCCCAGCACAGCCACCCCGGGTGATGCTCCCGGGAGCTCCTGGGATTGCCAACCCTGGAATATCCTGGGCTGGGAGGGACCCCCAGGATCAGCCAGTCCCACCCTGGCCCTGCCCAGACACCCCAACAACCCCACCCTGGGCATCCCTGGCAGCTCTGCCCAAACGCTCCTGGAGCTCTGGCAGCCTCGGGGCCGGGACCATTCCCTGGGGAGCCTGGGCAGTGCCCAGCACCCTCTGGGGGAAGAACCTTTCCCTGAGCTCCATCCCAAAATCCCCTGGCCCAGCTCCAGCCGCTCCCTTGTCCTGTCCCTGGTCGAGCTTTGGATTTTTAGCCACTTTTAAATTTACCGAAATTGGGCAGTGCATCCAGAGGGGAATGAGGAGAACCCACAGCCCGTCCCCAGCGTGTTCAGCCCCATCCCACAACCACATCCCCCAAACCCCGCACTCAGCACTAGCCCTGCCCCAAACCCAGCCCCACCTGCAGCACGGGACCTTCCTGGGTGCTGAGGGGTCGCAGGGAGCTGGGGCTGCTCCAGCACCACTCTGGGGCTCTCTTGGTGGCATCTGGGGAGGCTGAGCCTGCCCGGGGGCCGGGCACGGCCCCGCCTCAGCTGAGCCCGTCCTGGCACTGACACCGCGGTTTGCTCTTAGCAGCAGCATCCATCTCCCAGCACATTCCCAGCACGTTCCCAGCACGTTCCCAGCACGTTCCCAGCACACTCCCAGCTCCCGGCGCAGCTCCAGCTGGGAGTTTGCTCCTCGTTATTCTCTCTAGAAGGCCCAGTCTGTAACTGATAGCACAGATTTTTGCACTGATTCCAATTAGTGACAAATAAATCCAGCAAAGCAGACTCCAACCAGCTCTGCATGTTAAACCCTTTCCCTTGGAAAGAAGCATTCATGGAAAAAAAATGGATAATAAAAATCCCTTAATTTGTTGCTCCAAAGCAGTGTTGCTGAACAAATATTTCCATTAAAGGGGAACTCCTGACCTGGGCACCGGGAGCTCCCTGCGTTCCTGGCTCTGTGCTCATCTGCCGTTATTTTCCTCTCTCACTGTGTGGGACCAGATTCCCAAACCCATGGAAATATGGATGTGACTGCACTGAGGAGACAGACACAGAAAGCTGGAGGCTGCTGGGTTTGCAAGGGCAGCAAGGAGGCCGGGGGAGATAGGAAATTTTATTTTCATCCTCTCATGTTGGAACTTTCCTGTAATCCAACCAAACTCGTGCTTGCCGGGGGGACTGTGTGGCAGCTCGAACCGTTCCTGAGCACCCCCCAAACGTTTTTTTACTTTCTCATTGCATTTTGCATCCAGCCTTCCCTGCACGAAGAGAATTTCAGAATCATCTTGGAGGGGGGTTGAGAAAGGTTGTCAATTTGGTTTTCTCTCCAGCTCCAGTGAATCTTATCCCGGGATTCAGTCACGGGTCTCTCCCAGGGCACCGGTCACATCCTGCAACACCCCCGGGCAGACAAAACATCCGCTGCTCCAGGGTTCCTGCGGAGGGGAAGGAAAGGTCCTGGGAGGTGCTCGGCAGAGCCCAGGAGTCACCGAGGTACTTCCAGCTCATTTTCCTCATTGTGCCGGGAATGTTAATGTGGATAAATAATTCATGCCCTGGGTCTGACGTTCAGATCACTCCGGATGAGCGCTACTAACGACCCCCCTGGCTCCCGTCTGCATCAGCTTCCCTTTCCCACTTAATTACCGGGAAACTGAGGCAGGGCTGGCAGCGAGCGCTGCAGGTGCGGCTGGGGAGTTCCCGGCTCTTTAGAGAGGCTTTTAGCAAATAATTCCTCGTTAATGGAGCTGATCTCTTTCTTGGAATCCTGGAATATCCTGGGCTGGGAGGGACCCCCAGGATCAGCCAGTCCCACCCTGGCCCTGCCCAGACACCCCAACAACCCCACCCTGGGCATCCCTGGCAGCGCTGCCCAAACGCTCCTGGAGCTCTGGCAGCCTCGGGGCCGGGACCATACCCTGGGGAGCCTGGGCAGTGCCCAGCACCCTCTGGGGGAGGAGCCTTTCCTCATCTCCATCCCAAACCCAGCTGCTCCCTGGGTGCTGTCCCTGTCACCGGGAGCAGAGATCGGAGCTGCCCCTCCTGTCCCCTCCTGTCCCCTCCTGAGGACATTGAGGAGCTCACTGAGGTCTCCCCTCAGCCTCCTCTGAACATTCCGAGTGCCCTCAGCTGCTCCTCGCGTGGCCCCTCCAGACCCTTCCCCATCCTCGTGTCCCTCCTTTGGGCCCTCCCCAACACCTCTGGGTCTCAGCCTCTGGCCCCCCAGTGTCCGAAATGCAGCAGTTTGGGTGGCACTTCCCATCTCAGGTGCCCTGGACCACCCTCCTGTCCCTTCCTTCTCCACGTGCACCAACCCCAGGCCCCTGAGCACAAAACCCCCGGCAGTCACCGGCATCTTCTGGCTTCAAGAGAAGAATTAAAAATGTTTGGGTGAGGGAGTGAAGGATCCCTTTGGCTCTTCCTGCTGGCCCTGGTGCTGCTGGATATTCCCAGCCCAATCCAGGCTGGAGGGGCTGTGTTGGGTTTTCTGATAAATCAGATGTGACATTCCTGATTTTCCCTGGCGTTCCGTTTGTGCACATCTCCGCTCCAGAGCCGGGGGAAATTCCAAAGGCGGATCATTTATGCACCCCAAAATACCAGTGGAATTTCAAATGGACTGGAAGCAGCTGCAGCTTTGTGCTGACTGCAGGGAAACAGGACAGATGCCCGGGAAGAGGAAGGAAAGAGGAAATTTTGGGATCTGGAAGATAAGGATGGAACTGGGACAGACCCCCACAGCCCCAGGAGGTGACAAAGCCCCACAGCCAGCGACGCCAGGGAGCAGAACCCCCAGCAAAGCCCCTGCAAGGCCAATGATGCCCCTCAAGGGGTGCCTGGGGGTGAGCAAAGGGGATGGGAAAGGCCGGAGGCGGATGGAATTCCTGCTGGTTGGCACCGGTGGGTAGTGCCTGGATGGGAATCAGGACGGGAATCCAGGCTGCCCAGGCTGTGCTGGGCTGCAAACCCGGCCCTGCCACTGTGCCAGGGAGGTGGCAGAGCCAGGGGATGACAAACAGGGAAAATTGGTCACCTTGGCTGCACAGCCCCTCCCTGCCAGGCACAGCCCAGCTCCTGCAAGCCGAGGCAAAGGAAGAGGAGGCAAAGTTCCCCTGATGGATTGTCCTCCTTTTCTCTAAACGCTGCCCGGGCCATTTTTCAGCCCTCAGAAGGACCCTGCTGACAACATCTCCCCTAAATCACCAGCACTGACTCCCGGCTTGAATGGGAAACTTGTAATTGTTGGCAGGGACAGATGGAGAGCAGGGAATGAACTCCCTGAGAACCCTCCCAGAGCTGGGCTCTGCTTCTGCAGGAGCGTGGGAGTCCTCCAAGCCTTGCAGTGGCACTTTGTGCTTCACCCTCCCCGCCCGGCTGGGCAGGAGCTGAGCTGGCTGGGGCGTTCGGAGGCGCAGTCCGGGCTCCTGCCTTGTGCTGGCCTCCGGCGCGGGCAGGGCGGGAGGCAGGAGCCGCTTCAGCGGCTGCCAGCGGCCCCCACGCCCGCGGAGCCGCGGCGCTGGCAGGGATAGCGGTTCCCCAGGATACCTCAGTGCCACACCAGGAGCAAGGGCGGGACAGGGGAGGCTCTGCTGGCACCACTGCCCCCCTCGCCCTGCCTGTGTCACCAGGGACAGCTGGGACAGTGTGGGGGGACAGTGTGGGACAGTGTGGGACAGCTGGGACAGTGTGGGACAGGGTGGGACAGTGTGGGACAGTGTGGGACAGCTGGAACAGTGTGGGACAGTGTGGGGGG
>VZTI01001466.1:200606-262939 GCA_013397865.1 Struthidea cinerea
GGGGGACGGTGTGGGGGGACAGTGTGGGGGGACAGTGTGGGACAGCTGGGACAGTGTGGGACAGTGTGGGACAGCCGGGACAGTCCTGGGGCAGGGACAGGCTCCTCGGGCAGCCTGGCTCCTGGCAGCACAGCCTTCTCTCCTGAGCACCAGGATCCTCCCCACCAGGCTGATCTTGGCTATTCCAGAGGCTCCCGTGCTCCAGCTCCCCCTCACACCTTCCCTGCTGGGACCTGACACATCCCTCCCACCCCAGCACAGGGCTCACCCTGGGTGGGGACCGGGTTTGTGGGCAGAACAGTCAGAGGATAAAACAGGGAGGGAGCAAAAGCCATCCCAGCCCTGGAAAGAGGCAGGGAGAGAACGGCCAGCGGCTCGGGGATGATGTTCTGCTGCTCCAGGGGGTTTGTGTGATCCGGGCAGGGTTTGTGTGATGAAGGCTGAGCACCCTCACTCCCAATTATCCATTGCTGCACATCCTAAACCTGCCAGGGCATCGCTCTGAGCTGGGCCTTCCTCTGCTCCCAGCCGGGACAATTCCAGAGTCAATCCCTGCCCCTCGGCCTCTGCACAACCTGGACCTGCTGGATTACTGAGCACTGCACAGAAAATGGAAAAAAAGGGCAGTGAGACCCCACTGGCTCTCAGCCTGATCCCAAATCCTGCTCCAAGTCCGTTTTGTTCCTGTGTATTTCTCCACCTGAGTGTGTTTAGGGGTGCAAATCCATGTGGATGGGCTGGGAACCAACAAGTGTCTGGAATAAAGCAGGAGGGAAATGGCAGATCCCGATGGTTTGTCCCCAATAACTGAAAGCAGCAGTAAAGCAAAGGCCTGGAAGGGCTCTGGGCACGTTTGTCAGGCTGGAATTTGGGATTTGCAGGGCTGGACCCGGAGCTCCCTCATCGCAGCCACAAATAAATCCCTGCCTCCCCTTGGCCCCCTTCCAGCTCCGTCCCACTCTGCCCATCCTGGGTTGCTGTGCTGCATCCCAGGGATGTCCCTCGGGATATGCCCGGCTTTGGGATACACCTGGCTTTGGGATACAGCCCGGCTTTGGGATACGCCCGGCTTTGGGATACGCCCCGGCTTTGGGATACAGCCCGGCTTTGGGATACACCCCGGCTTTGGCAGCAGGATTCCTGCCCACAGCCCGGCTGGGCAGGGGCAGCCCGGACCCAGCACAGGTCTCCCAGGGAATGAGCTGCTCTCCTGCTCTCCCCGCACCAATCCCCCACACTCTCCCTCAAATCCCAGAGCAGCAGCTCCTGCAAATGCTTGGGAGCACGCCAGGAACCGGGGTGGTGAATTAAACACAGGAAAATAACAGAAAATTCCCCGTAGTGCCAAATTCCAGGCACACGCACGGAGTCTGGAAGCAGCCAGGGAAAACAGAGCTGGGAAGAGACAAGGACAGAGCAGAGACCCAGAACACGGGGTCAGCAAGAGCTGCTTCAGACAGAACAGAAATCCCTCCAAATCAGACAGTGAGACCCTGCTCTGGCGGGAGGTGCCCATCCCAGGGCAAGGGATGGGAATGAGAGGGTCCTTGAGGCCCCCTCCCACCCCACCCAGTCTGGGATAATTCCATGAAAATACAGCCTCAAAAGTGGTGGGAATGGGAATGGGAATGGGAATGGGAATGGGAATGGGAATGAGAGGGGGAATGGCAGCTCTGATGAGCTGTGAGTTACCCCCTAACCTGTCAGGGTCCCTGGGACCCCCTCCAGCAAATCTGCCCAGGCTGAGAGCCCCAAAAACCCCAAAGGAGAACCAGGAGCTCCCAAGCAAAAGTGGGAGAGAAGCAGCAGAGGTTGGAACCAGGCCAGGGTGGGAATTGGGATTCCACTCATGTTTTATGAAAACTTCCTGATTAACGATGGAGCTGCAGCGCCAGGACCCAGCAGGACTGAGCAGCACGGGAGGGCTCCGTGCCTGGGGCAGGGGGCACTCGGGGAGGGGCTGCGGCCATCAGGGACCTGCTGATAAGAGATGACATCGAACGGGCCTCACCCAGCGCTCCCGGCCCAGCCCACCGAGGGGTCACACAGAGGCCACGTTCCCAACTCCTCCATCCCTGCCCTTTCCATTCTCCTGCCCGGCGGCGTTGTGCCTAAATCTCCCGGCGCCGCTTTCCCACTGACAAAATCTCCCTTTTCCAGGCAATGTCAATTTGTTGAAGCCAAAAACGCCCCAGGGAAAGGATCAATTTGATGAATCTCCTGCTGGAGGAAGAAAAATGTTGAGAAATTGCTGAAAGCCCATTCTGTCATTTCCAGCAAAATGGGTTTTGTTTGGAATAACTTGGAGCTCAGGGATGTCACTGGGTTTACACCACAAATGGGTTTTAAAGGTCAAATGGAAATAAACAGCTACAAGACCCAATGTTTTGACTTGTTCAAGTTTTTCTTCCTCAGTGACAAAAAAATTGAGATTTTGGAGTCTTTCTTTGAATTCCAAACAGGAAAATATTGAAAGATTCTTTCAGGACGAAAAGGCTGTTCCCAGGCAGCCCAAATTCCACCTGGATTTTGGGTTAGGGCAACGCAAAGTACCAAAACCAGAGAATTAGGATCATCCCGAGGGAATCCACTGGAGAACAGGGGTCTCCAGCATTCCTGCCTGACCAGCAGGACCAAATCCTTCATTTCCAACTCTGTGTCTCTGCAGGAAGAGCTCTCTCAGGAATTTCAGAGCTGCTGAAGAAGGAAAAGAGGCAAAGCTCAATGGTGAGGCCCCACCCCAAACCCTGGGGTCAGTTTGGGCCCCTCACAACAAACAAGACCCGGAGGGGCTGGAGCGTGTCCAGGGAAGGGAACGGAGCTGGGAAGGGGCTGGAGCCCCAGGAGTGGCTGAGGGAGCTGGGAAAGGGGCTCAGCCTGGAGCAAAGGAGGCTCAGGGGGGACCTTGTGGCTCTGCACAACTCCCTGACAGGAGGGGGCAGCCGGGGGGGTCGGGCTCTGCTCCCAGGGAACAACAGAACAAGAGGAAAAGGCCTCCAAGGGAGGTTTAGGTTGGACATCAGGAAGAATTTCTCCATGGAAAGGGTGCTCAGGCCTTGGCGGGGCTGCCCAGGGCAGGGCTGGAGTCCCCATCCCTGTGGATGTGGCACCTGGGGACGTGGTCGGGGTGGCCCTGGCAGTGCTGGGAGCAGTGGAAGAACAGGATGGAGTCACAGATCCATGGAATGGCTTTGGTGGGAAGGGACCTTCAGGACCATCTCATTCCACCCCCTGCCATGGGCAGGGAGCCTTCACCTCTTGGGAATTCCCATCCCTGCTTTGTGCTCTGCTCCCTCTGGCTCCCATTTCCAGTGGATTTACACCTCCTGCCTGTGGGTTTGGGTTTCCCCAGGGATATTCAGGGACATTCAGGATCTCCAGGTCAGGCTTTTCCTGCTCAGTGTTGTCCACAAGCCGTGGAGGAGCCGAGCAGGGCCGGGAGGCTCAGGGGCCTCGGGTGACACCGATGTTGTCCCGGTGCCCAGGGTGAGCGTTGCCATCCCTCCCTCATGCTCCGAACTCCTTTGTTCCCAAGCTTTTCCCTCCAAAGGGCATTGCCTGGGAGACGGAGCCTTTCCCAAGGAGCAGCCAAGCTCTGTACCCGGGGAACGGGAATCTCTCCTGCCTGGGACATTCCCCCTTTTCCAACTGCAGCTCCCTCCCTGCAGCCCCTGGACACGGCCCCAGGGATCCTGAGCAGGCAGCCCAGGGACTGGGGAAAGCCCATGGCAATATCTGGGATGCTTCCAAGGTCCTGCTCAATGGCTCCTGGCAACGGGAACAGGACACGGAGCCACAGCCTGAGAGCCTGGGAGAGCTGGGGGTGCTCACCTGGAGAGGAGAAGCTCCAGGGAGAGCTCAGAGCCCCTTGCAGGGACTAAAGGGGCTCCAGGAGAGCTGGAGAGGGACTGGGGACAAGGGATGGAGGGACAGGACACAGGGAATGGCTTCCCACTGCCAGAGGGCAGGGATGGATGGGATATTGGGAAGGAATTGTTCCCTGGGAGGGTGGGCAGGCCCTGGCACAGGGTGCCCAGAGCAGCTGTGGCTGCCCCTGGATCCCTGGCAGTGCCCCAGGCCAGGCTGGACATTGGGGCTGGGAGCAGCCTGGGACAGTGGGAGGTGTCTCTGCCATGGCAGGGGTGGCACTGGGGGGGGTTTGAGTCCCTCCCAACCCAGCCCAGTCTGGGATCCTGTGACATCTTCTGCTTCCTGTTCTCCCTTCCATCAGGCCACCCTCCCGCAGGTCTGGCACACAGGCAATTATCCCGTCCCTCAGAGAAGGGGAAATTCACCCGACCCCGGAGAGCTCAGCCCCCTTCTGATAGGGACCAGGGGATACTTCAAATATTACCAACAACAAACCCCAAGGAGCCTCATGGCCCAATTCCACCCTCACAGCAGAGCTCTGGCCACAGAGGCTTGCCACAATCATTGTCAGAGACAGAAGCCCAGGGCTTTTGGGATTTATCCTCATCACATCCCGCCTCTCTCCCAGCGGTTCTGCCCAGCTCAGTGGCCTGCAGCAGGGGATTCTCTTCGCGCCCAGGTGGTGACTGGCCCTGAGGAGCTCACTGCCCCTGCCTGGAACAGAGGATGGAGCTTTCCCGGCTCCTCCTGCTGTCACCTCCCCTTTTGGGACAATAAACGCCTTTCCCAGGCTCTGGTGGGAAGAAGCCAAGTTCTCCTGAGCCAGACTCCCTGAGAAGGAACTCAGGGAGACAGGGCTCCCACCAAGGCCCTTGGCCTTAAAATGTCATTTTGGGTGATTTTTCTGTGTAGGAAAAGGGGATTTGACACTTCAGTGGACAGTGAGGGATTTTTGATATCTGACAGTGGGAAAAGTGCAGCAAAAGTCAAATTGCAGAGGCTCAGTCAGGGGTTTGGAACCTCGTTGTCTGCCTGGGTGAGCGAGGAAACCTTTGGTGTCCCAGAGTTCAGTGGGAATCTTTTCATCGGGAAAAGGCTGCTCAGGAAATTCGGCTTCCTCTTGAAAGGCCCTCACTGGTGGGGGAAAAAGGAACCTCAGTGTTGGGAAAGACAAACTGAGAGGATGAACTGGCAGCTCCAGGGTGGGGATGGATCCCAGGATCTCTGCTCCTCATTCCACTGGAATTTGGACTGAAATCTCCCTTCCAGGCCGGACTTTAGACTCGTATCCATCAGTGGAACTGGGAGGCTGGGGCTGCTGGAGTCATTCGAGCTCATTTTGCAGGGATGAAAGCATTCCCTGATTCCCTGAGCTCCAGGGCTGCCTTTCCTTTTGCTGGAGGGAATGTTGGAGCTGAAAACATTCCTCCAAACAATTCTGCCTGGGAAAACCAGGCAGCCAAAAAAGGCCAGCCTTCATTCCTTCCTTCCTTCCTTCCTTCCTTCCTTCCTTCCTTCCTTTCTTTCCGTCCCTCCTCTTCCATCATTGCTCAGGTCACTGTTATTCCAGGGTGGAGCTGCACGTTCCCTGCCCGTGTTCCCGAATGTCCCACATTGGTCGTTTCGCCCTTCCCTGTTCTGGAGCAGAACCGTCCCCAGCTCCTCCATCCCTGTCCCAAACCCTCCAGGAGTGCCTCGGCATGAGCTGGAGTTTCCACACCTGTGCTGGGCCAGGGCCTCACCCCCCACTCACCCGAGCCCCAGTTTCCCAGCTTGTGGAATTTCTGGGAGCGCGCCCGTGGTGTGAAACCGGTGAGTGACTGGGAGCTTTGGGACTGAAGCCTTGGGAGTGGGAAAGGAGCCGGCCCGGAGGAGGAGCTGCCCTCCCTGCCCCCGGTGCCACCTCTGTGACAGGAGCCCAGCTCTGTCCCCTCAGTGGGGACAATCCGGACACGATGGCGATCAGGGCCACAGTTCCCCAAACAAACCCAGCACTTTTGTCTTTAAATAAGCACAAAAGATTCCCAGTTTTGTTTGCTGCCTGCACAACAAAGGAGGGAGATCTTTGCCCCGATATTCTCCGACTGCTGCCGGGCTCTGCTGCTTTGATGGAGAATCTCGTTCCTCCTGTGCCTGAGAGAAATCCGATGGAGCAGAGGCTTGGGATCGATCGCGGCGCGGGGCTGGAGCAGCACGGGGCAGGCACGGAGTGCCAGAGAGTCTTCCAGGAAAAGCAGCTCGTGGCTGGGAGCTGTGGGTGTTGTACTCCAGCTGCTCGTTATTTTGGGATCAAGGGCTGGGAATCTCCGAGCCAGCTGTGCCTGGCATGGAACAAAACACAGAGGAGGGATAGAAACGTGGGAAGCCTTCGCTCCAACAGCTGGAGAGGAGCTGCTCCGAGGCACTGCTGGCTCTGCTGGGCAGTGGCTCCTGACAAGTGATTCCACAGGGGACAGGGGAAGGATTTCGGGAAAGGAGGGGTTGGGAGGGCTCTGATTTTGCCTGCACAGAATTCCTGGTGTGTGTGAGGAGCAGCTTTGGGAGGCAGCACAAAAGCCGCCAGCTGGAAACCCCTGGGCGCAAGGGGGGTTGGGGACGGGTCTCCAGAGGGACCCGAGGTTGGCCAAAGGGAGCCTACAGGGAACGTGGAGAGGGATGTTTGCAAGGGATGGAGGGACAGGACACAGGGACTGGATCCCACTGCCAGAGGGCAGGGATGGATGGGATATTGGGAAGGAATTGTTCCCTGGGAGAGTGGGGAGGGGCTGGGATGGAATTCCCAGAGCAGCTGTGGCTGCCCCTGGATCCCTGGCAGTGCCCCAGGCCAGGCTGGAGCAGCCTGGGACAGTGGAAGGTGTCCCTGACCATGGCAGGGGTGGCTTTAGGATCTCTTCCATCCCAAACCAGTCTGGGATTCCATGATCCAGGTCTGTAACTGGAGGAAGCTGCACACCTCTGTCTCCGAGGCTCCTGGTCTGTTATCATCCTTTTGCTTTCTCTTGCTTCCAAAAGAATTCCCTCCCCCGCCACAGAAGGGGAAGGGGGATCACTTCCACTGTTCCAGGAAAGTTCTCCCTGTGCTGCCTTTAACTTTCATCTGCAGCCCCAGAACTGCTGAATCCTTAAATTCCTGCAGCATTTGTGAGGCACTGAAAGGCGGGAGAGGGGCCGGGAGCCTGTCCTGACAGGAGGGGAGTGAGTAGAGTTTGTAGGGGAAGCGAGGAGGGAGCTCCCTCCCTCCGGTATCCCCCTGGTATCCCCTGAGTATCCCTCTGGTATCCCCCTTTTCCTTGTTCAGAATTCGCTGTCACTGTTCCATGAAGTTCTGTTCCATCTCAACTCCTTCTGTCACCTTTGAACTTCCCTCTGGTTAAATGAATCCTAATTGCAGTACTGACGCGTGGGCAAGGACTTCGCTCATCAGAGGGAGAAAGGCAAAGCCGGTCATTGCGCAGTCAGAATTCCTTAAATCCCAGCCCCCCACAGGATATCACATCCTATAAACAGGACAGATGTTCCCCACAGTGTCCCCCAATCACCTGGGGCATTGCACAGATTTTACCTATGATGGTAACAGGCAAACAATGCCCTATAAGGCCACAAACTCCAATGAACACTTCTCACAGGCCCAGTCTGTCCATAAACACAGAATCCTCTCTCAGTCCATCCCCGGTGACCTGGATGCACTCCCAGGGTCACCTCCAAACCCAAAAGAAAAGCCTTCTCTCCAGTCCTCAAAGCCTCTTTACCATCACCTAGTGTGGATGCTGAAAAGCTTTGGTCGAGAAATCTTTCAGCTTTCTGCAGCGTTCTGTGAGAGCTTTGCAGTTCTCACACAGGCTATGGAAACACTGCCATGGGTTTTTGTAAACTAACTCCTTGTCTTGCACCTGGGTTTGTTATGCAGGATTGTTGTGGTTCTGGCTTTCTGATATTTTGGAATAAGTGTCTTAGAGCTTGACCAATCCCCTCAAGGGGTGGATGGCCGAGCACCCAACTGTCAAATGCCATTCAACACACTCTTTGCGATCACTGTTATAAAAGAATGATTAAAATTAATTAAACTACTACTGCTTTCTTCCTGAACTCAGTCATGTTGTCCCTCGCCGTTAGTGCCACTCACAGCGACAACCTAGTGCACTCCAACACCTAATTCCATTTGAAAGCCTCCCAAAGCCAGATCTTGGGGATTTTACAGCACATTAAAAATGGATCTCAAAGTTTCCTGAAGGAATCTTTACAAAAACCAGTGAACAGCCTCAAAACCAGTCCTGGAAAATGTCGTGACTCCTACTCCACATCCACCTCTCCTGATCCTTGAGGACCTGGAGCCCTGAACCAGCTCCTCTGGGCTGTTACAGCTCTGGGCTCCAACTCCTGCATTTGGGAATAAAACTCCAGGCACAGCCACGTTCTGTCTCTCATTTCTTGCTCTCCCCAACACTAAATCCCACCAAGATCCTGCAGGGAGCTCGGGGCAATGGTGCACTGTGGAATATTCACCCATTCCTTTGATTTTTCTTCCTCACTGTTGCTGTTCTCCTTGCTGCCCATATTTGCATTAAACAAGGCCTTCATTGCTCCTGGCCCCGGGGTCCCAACGCATCCAGGAGTTGCCAAGTTGGTAAAAGCTGCAGGTGAGGAATAAACCACAGGGACAGATGTGTTTATAAATCAAAAATGTGGGAATTTTTTCCTCTGTTAAATGCAGTGCAAGGGTTCAGAGCAGACCCTTCCTCACAGAGGTCACAGACCACGGAGCCAGGGAGTGCTTTGGGTGGGAAGGGAGCTTGATGACCTTCCAGTTCGACCCCCTGCAATGATCAGGGACACCTCCCACAGTCCCAGTCGTGCTCCAAGCCTTGTCCAAGCTGGCCTCGGACCCTTCCAGGGATGGGGCAGCCACAGCTGCTCTGTGCCAGGGCCTCCCCACCCTCGCAGGAAAATCTCTTCCCTTAAATAAAATCCAAATCCTCCCTGCCTCAGTTTCAAACCACCACTCCTTGTCCTGTGGTTCCACGTCCTTGTAAAAGGCTGGAATTTCTCCTGGCTGCCTTGCAGCTGGCAGGGATGGCTCCTGTCATTCCAGATCCCCGTTCCACGCCTCAGCACCTCGGTGCCCATTTCCCAGCCAGCAGCTCCCACATGGAACGTGCTGGGCACGTTCCTGGTTTCAGCCCCAGGGACCTGCTCCAGCTCCAGCTCCTGCATTTTCCCTCCCTCTCCTGCTCACCACCCTCCTCCTGCCTCACCCCTCGCCTGGGGCTGGGCTTCCCTTGCAGCTCCCTCTGGATGCTCCGTTCCTGTGGGATCGCTGCCCTTTTCCCGAGCTTCAGGCTGGGGATGCCTCAGCTGGTAACTCCCAAAGGCTGCTGATCCTGCCTGCGAAACCCATCCTGGGATGTCCATCAGCCAGGCAGGGCGTGCTCCTGCCGAGGGGTCCGGGCAGTGCCGGAGGGGGATCGAGGGACCCGCAGGCACAGCTTCAGGTGATTAAAGACTGTGATTAATGACTCTGAGATTAATGACTCCGTGTGATCAATGCCTCTCTCCTTTTCCCTTCTCTGACAGGAGGAGCGGGCTGGAACTGCCCCGAGCAATGGAGATTATGGGCATCAAACCCTCACCGCCTTCAAACCTGCTCTGGAATGTGTTCCCTCTCCTTTGCCGAGCCTTTAACCCCCGCTTTGAACCCCTCCTGCGTTAATTCTTTGTCTCGGCACCGTCACTGGCTCCCGCGTGTGTGTTTTGTTTAGGCTCAGCCTAAACCAGCCTTGTTTGGGATGCGGCTCCTTCCTTCCCTGGGAGTCACTGCAGACATGTTCTGGTCTAAAAGACACAGATTTGGCTCTGCTCTCCCCTGCCCAGACACGGCTCCTCTGTTCTCCATTATCGGCCGTTTTGTGGGAAGGGAATCACCCTCTGGAATTGCCGTCCCACTTGAGGCCTTTTAGCTGCTCTATTTTTGAGTCGGATCAGAGGCAGACACCGGGTACGGACTTATTAGCACTAATTGCCTCCCAGGGTGAGATCAAACACGGAGATCGCTGAAATGTCCTGCTCTGTTTTCATAATGGCCATTTAATTCCGCGGCCAGAAGCACAGGGAACTTTTCCAGGGAAAGGTAATACATGTAAATTGAAAATGTAATGGGACATTGGGACACATTAGAGGCAGCAGGTCTGCCAGATGTGATTAAACTCAGTTCCTGTACGAAGGGATAATGGAGCCCGCGTAGAGCAGCAAAATAAAACCCTGATTCTGCTGTTAACGCCCAGCTGACCCCTCACAATGGCCCTGTCCACATCCAAATTAACTTGGGCTGCCTGCCTTGGGAGAATCCGGGGTTTATTGCTCCGGGCACCGTCACAGAGTGTGTGAGTGCTCATGGCTCCCAGAGACCCAGCCTGATTGAAAATCTGATTTTTGCTTGGTTTTATTTTATTCCTGACGTCTGATATCCACCACCTGGAATCAGTCACGCTGGCTCTCCCCACCCAGGAACATCTGGGCAGGGGCTGGATTGGAGTTCTGCTGGTCCTGGATCATCCCAGAGCTGGAGAATGGAAGGGGTGGAGGGAATAGCCGGGAATCCAGGCTGAGCGGAGGCGGAATGCTCAGACGGGGCTGCTCTGGGAGGGACAGGTTTGCCAAAGGAGGGATTCAAAGCCCAGCAACAGCGCAGGATTCCCGACCGGAGCTGCGGCGCCTCCCTGCAGACACATCCACAGCCCCCCACAGGAGGGGAGGAAGAACTGAGCAGCTTTTCCTTCCACCCCCCACTGTTCCCGGTTATTCCCAATTATCCTGTCTCGTGTTATCCCATTCTCCGCCAGACACGTGAATGCCTTGCTGCTGGATCCAGCCCTGCTGCTGCATTCCCACCTGGCTGCTTTTAAACCTCCCACGAAACACAACACACGAACGACAGACCCGGAGCCCCCGCGGGCCGATCTCCTCCTGCTTTGTTTCCTTAGCGCAGCCGGCTCGGGGTAATCAAACAATTAGAGACTCGCTAATGACCCTGCGAACGGCTCCCGTCAACGAGGGAGGCACAAACGCTCCCGCTCTCCTGGGCTGGGCTGGATCTCCCTGGTTTTGGCTCCATCCTCCACCTTCCAGGCCGGATTCAAAGCCGGGGGGCAGCAGAACCTCGGTCTGAGGCTCTGAACATTTCATTTCTGGGGTTTGGCATCTTTGGGTCAGACGAAGCTCAGGGACAGAGAGGCCTTGGGAGAGGCTCGGGAGTGCAGGGAAGCAGGAGAACAAAGCCCCGTGTTGGGAGGAAGACAAAAAGCAGCAGAAAGCCCAGCCCAGGCCTCAGCCAGCTCCCAGCTCTGCAGGCTCCCACTGTTTCCTAAGGAATGCAGGGATATTAAACCTCAGTTCCTCAGCCCTGGGAAAGTCTCAGGGAGCATTAAGCAAACCAGAAGTTGAAATCTTGCAGCTCCAGACCAAGGCTCTGGTAAAGCTGGGAGCAAAACACAAAAGAAACCTTAAAATATCATTAAACACAGAAGTCTCTTCAGTCAGAGGCTCCTTGGCTGAGCTGCACCGGGTGGGAACAGAGCTCCTGGAATTCTTCCCTCTTGCCCTGACTGTTAATGGCGATCTCCAGTCCCGGGCTCAGCCTGGTCGCAGCAGGCAGCTCTCGTGGGTCTGAGCCCAAAGGGTAACAGCAGGGCTGGCAAGGGACCAGAGCGTGACAGAGCCCCACTCTCAGGGAATCCTGGAAAGGATCCCTAGCAGGGACCTAAAGATCATCGGGATCCATCCCGCAAGGACAGGGTGAGATAAGGCAGGGCCTGGGTCTGGGGGTGCCTCGTGTCCACCACTGCTTTTCCTTCATTCCGCCATTTCCCAATTCCTTTCTCTATAAATTGGGAATAGGGACACTTTTCTCTCTGGGAGGAACAAGTGGAGAAAGCCGGGTGGGAATTCACAGCTTTTCCAAAGCTGGAGGCCCTAAAAGCTTTTGAAGAGACAGAGGTTCGGATGTTGGTGTCTGACAAGGAAAGGCTCTGCCTGCTCCAGCTGTGCCTGCACCACGCTCTCACTCAGGCTGGAAGAAGGAGAAATGGTGTTTCCAAAAATCCGTCCCCCCAAACAAAACATAGCCAGAAGAGTTTAGACAGCGCAAGGTTGATGTTCCCAGTGGGACTGGACAAAGGTGATCCATCAAAAGGAATTGTTGGTTGCAGGCAGGGGGGGGCTTTGCAGGAGAAAAGACAAGTTCACCAAATGTGAGTTGTACCCGAGCAGAAATTTTTTTTTCTGAGGCAGAAAAGCAATTTCTTGGCTGGAGAGTGGAGGGTTAGGGCCAAAACACTGATGAATTTTTGATGAGGAATCGATATTTCAGTGAATAAACCATAACAGAGAGGAAAAACCGCAAAAAAACCCCAACAACAACAGAACCTTCAAATGTCCATTAGAGCAAAGGTGATCAGAACGGGGAGAGAAACCCAAGCAAAACTTGCGGACCAATCACATCCAAAGGATATTCCCAACTTTCCACCATGTTCTCTTGGCAGGAATAGAGATTCCAAGAGAAATAGCATCACCCTGCCCTGGCTGGGCTGGAATCCAGACCCTCAGTTCCAGTTTTCCAACGGTTAACTGGGATTTAGCACTGGTATCGCAGCACCCCCTAGGTGTCCCTGTCACCCTGTACAGCTCGGGGCCACCACGCCCTGAACGTCCACAAAAACCTGGGAGTGTTTGGGATGTGCTGGAGATTGGAACACTCAAATGCCAACGGATTCGAGGGAGGGAGAGGCCTGGCTGGAGTGCTGGGCCTGAGCATCCCCTTGGGAATGGTCACTCCTGATTCCCAACATCCCTCTGGGTGTCCTCCAGCTTTGGGACACGACTGACAGCCAGATCATGGAATCCTGGAATGGTTTGGGTGGGAAGGGACCTCAAAGCCCACCCAGTGCCACCCCTGCCATGGCAGGGACACCTCCCACTGTCCCAGGCTGCTCCAGTCCCCCTGCCCTGAGACACTTCAAGGGATGATGTCCCTCCCACCTGGCCCTTGGCCAACACATATGGCTGTCCTCTTTGGGGGCTGATCCTGTCTCTTCCCAAAAAGTTTCCAAAAGGAAATACAAAAGCAGAAAGGGGAAGTTTCAACTCTCCTCATCCAGGTTTAGGGGTGGGGGGCAGCACAGTAAATTCCCAGGAGATGCACACACAGGATTCCCAAAAATCACAACTGTTTTTCCATGGATGGATCGCGTTCTGCCACCCAGGGCCTGAGTCCAGGGACCACCAGGAGCTCAGGACAACTCACTCGTGTGGATACACTCAGTCCCCGAGGTGAATCCCATCCCTTGTGAATTCAGGGATGGAAAGGATCAACCCCATGATGGAATCTCAGTGGCAGCTCAGTAAGAGCAGCCTCAGTCCTCCCCGTTCCCTCTCACCGAGATTTCCTAATTGCCTTGGGGAGGACGAGCTTGTTCAGAAAGGAGCACGAGGCATAAATCAGCCCCAAAGATCCGGATTGATCCGTTCCAGACAAAAGGAAAAGAATCAGTTCAGTCACGTCTCCGCAAAGAAGCAGAGGAGACTTGGAATGTTAAATATGAGCCCAGTCAGGCTGTTCCGAGCCTCCTGCTGGAGCTGCCATTAATTGTGTCCCGATTGCCATTAATTGTATTCCAACTGCCATTAATTGCGCCCCAGCTGCTCCGGAGCTGGGGAGCAGCCAAGGCTGAGCTGGCCTTGGGGACAAAGGAGCCGCGTTTGGTGTCAGAATTGTCCCGATGGCCCCGCCGATCCCGGGTGCCCGAGGCCTCAGGGGAGGGTTTCACCCTCCCGGACAGGTTTGACTCCGAAACAGCTCTTCGGGAGGCGGCAGCGCTGGAAGGAGCAGCCTCGGGGGAGGCAGCTGTGAAAGGGCAGCAGGAAAGCAACGGTGACGAAGGGACAAGGACAGGAATATCACGGCAGAGATGCCACTAAGGACACCGGGAGGTGTTTGGATGGAGCTTTTCCAGCTCAGCAATTTTCCCATTCAGGGAAGGACGCAGCACAAGCACCCGCCACGGCCGGTCTGCTCCCGGGGTACCGGGAGGGCACCGGGAGCGCTCCCTGCTCACGCAGGGCTCACCCGGGCATGGACTGCACAGAGGGATGAGCCTTCAGCCCCTCTGGGGCTGTCCGAGGCTGGCAGAGGCCACAAAACCCCCCGGAATTTGAACCCAGGGAAGCGCCAGCAGTGGGGCAGCCCAGCCTGCAGCCAAGGGTGTGGAGGAAGCTTTGATCCCATCCCACTCCCATCAAAACGCGTTGGGATGTGGGGAGCCGCGGAACTCGCTCCAGCGCAGCCATCCCCCACCGTCTGGCAAACCAAAAGCCCTTTCCAGGGCAGCGATGAACAAACCCAGCCCCGAGGACCAGCAGCTCTAAATGTGAGCCAGACACGGCTCCCAGTCCCTGCCCAGCCTTCGCTAATGGGCTCCTTGTGCGGCTGAAACAGCGGCAAACAAACCCAAACCACGGCCCGGAGCTGCAGCTCGGAGCGGGACCGTTCCGGGCTGGGAGAGGTCTCCGGGTATCAGCAGAACACCACAGATTTATCAGTAGTCCTGCAGTGAAGTTTTCTCTTCTCTGCCGGCAGTCTGCCCCTGTAAAGCTTTTATAGCCTCTGCTTGATCCGTGTTCAGTTCTGCCCTCACTGAGGTTTCTCATTCCTTGGGATTACTGATTAAATTCTTTGTGTGAGTAAAATTCCAATGGCAACTGAGCTGTTCTGGCTCGCAGGGTTTTGTGCCCAGCTGGACTCTGTAAAAGGAGGCCCAGAACGAACGGCTGCGAGGCCAAAATTCTGCAGGTGAGGCGGAAGAACCCCGGGCAGAACAGCCCGAAGGTGTGAAGATTTCTCCTCAAGGTTTTTCCAATAACTCCGTGAATGGAGCATAGGATCAGGACGTGAAAGGCCTAAAAGCAAATTGCTGCTCTGAACTGGGGAGAACAGCCCTGAACTAAACTCAGTTATTGCAGCGCAAAGAGAAGACACTGAAACGTTATCTCTGCTCTGAGCCCCGGGCAGGAGCCCCTCGGAGCCCAAATCCAGCTGGAATGAGAGATTCCAGGCCCACTGCTCTCAAACCTGGCCCCACACAGCCCTTAGAATTCTGGTTCAAAATCCTCTCCCAAATTTCCTGCAACTGCATCCAGCACTGGGTCCCAGCATGGGAAGGACGTGGAGCTGCTGGAGCAGCTTCCAGGGGAGGCCACGGAGCTGCTCCAGGGCTGGAGCCCTTCTGGAGCCAGGCTGGGAGAGCTGGGGGTGCTCACCTGGAGAGGAGAAGCTCCAGGGAGAGCTCAGAGCCCCTTGCAGGGCCTAAAGGGGCTCCAGGAGAGCTGGAGAGGGACTGGGGACAAGGGCTGGAGGGACAGGACACAGGGAATGGCTTCCCACTGCCAGAGGGCAGGGATGGATGGGATATTGGGAAGGAATTGTTCCCTGTGAGGGTGGGCAGGCCCTGTCACAGGGTGCCCAGAGCAGCTGTGGCTGCCCCTGGATCCCTGGCAGTGCCCAAGGGTGACTGATCTCATCCTGTGTTTGTCTCTGACCTTGGCGTGCCCCTGCGGGTCAGGATCAGCTGTAGGGGATTTCACCGGATCAGTTCCTGCCTCCCTTGTGCCAGAGGAAACAGGGAGAAACCAGTTTCCCTGGAATCTATGGAGAGAACAGCGCTGCTGGCTGATACACCCCTGGTTAAAAAGTTATTCTTTGGTACTGGTCAGACTGGAATAAAATCCCAGAATCCCAGAATGGTTTGGGTTGGAAGGGACCTCAAAGCCCCCCCAGTGCCACCCCTGCCATGGCAGGGACACCTCCCACTGCCCCAGGCTGCTCCTGAGGGGGTCCAACCCTGAACAATTCCAGGGATCCAGGGGCAGCCACAGCTGCCATGGGCACCCTGTGCCAGGGCCTGCCCACCCTCCCAGCCAGGAATTCCTTCCCAGTTTCTGATGTTCCTGGAATCTCCCATATTAACAGATATAAATAAGAAACAAAGCCTGCAACGTATGGATTCCTCCTCCTGAAACAGCAGGGAATAAACATTTCATGGAAATAGGGGCAATTTTTCTGCTTTCTATATTTTGTTTTAATGTGATTTTCTCTGCTGCTGAGCCCTTTCCGTGGGAGCTGGGGAGTGCTGGGGCTGGAGGCTGAACTCTGCTCAGCTGGGCTCAGCCTGGGCTCACCTGGGCTCAGTTTGGGCTCACCCTGGGCTCAGCCTGAGCTCACCTGGGCTGTCCTGTCCCAGAGCACTCAGCCCTGCAGGTCCCTTCCTGCCGTTCCCAAGGACCCCGAGGGATCCCAGAGCACGGAGGGTTTTCCTTTGCCTTGCTGGGAAATGCTCCTCCCTGCAGGATCCTCCGTCAGCTCTGGCCCCTCGCGAGGGGCAGAAGACACGAAGTGGAGGAGGAAGGAGCAGGAGGTGGCTGAGCATCCCCTGAGGGAGGCTCCACTGCCAAGGGCTGAGCTGTGGGATCCCCCCTCAGCTCCTCTTTGCCATCCCAAACGCCGCTGCCGAGCACAGCCCGATTCCTGTGGCCGGCCCAGAGCAGGATCATTATTTCCCAGCGCCGTTCAGAAGCTCCTGAGCTGGAGCAAGGACCGAGCAAGGCTGCTGCAGCACAGCAGTGCAATTGTCTCTTTATTTCAAAGCGTCGCAGTAAAATGAGGCTTTGAAATTTCACTGCTGCCAAGAGATTGGCTCCTTTCTTTAATTCCCCCCGAAGATTAGATGGATAACACTTTTTTTTTTTTTAAGGATACAAAGTTGTCTGGTTACATTTCCTACTCACTGCAGGGAAAAATATGTTTTTAAATGGAAAATTATTCATTTTGAATGGAATCTGGCTGTAAAGGTCAGTTAAGCTCCTTCAGAAATAATCAAACCCATATTATTGTCAACTCCTCTAAAGAGCCACATTGCTGCAATCATTTCTGAGTGATTTTCCCCCTCCTTCCCCTGCTGCAGAGCCTTTCTCTCAGCTGCCAAAGCCGATGAGTTCTGTGAGTTATGGAGGTTTTTGCTGGGTGTTTTAGGAGATAAATGCACAGCCCTGTGAGCGCTGCAAGGTTTCAGCTGAATCATTTCAGAGCAGGCAGCACACCCAGACTGTGTGAGCTCTGTCAAGCCCAGCTCCAGGGCTGGGATGAGGGGTCGGAAATCAGGGCTGGCCCATGGCCCCGGGGCTGCTTTTGCAGGAGCTCATCACCCAGAGCCTGCAAAAGAACCCCAGCTCTGCCTCCTCCTCACGCCCTGCCCGCAGCAGCACAGCTGGGGCCATCCCAGCTCTTTGTGCACCAGGCTCACGGGACCAGAGGGGTTGGAACCAACCTCCAGGACGCCAGGCCCGGCCCAGTTCAGCCCAGGACACTCCGTGGCTGTGTGACACCCGAGGCACCGGCGGGGCTCGGGGGGCACCGGCTCCAGTGGCAAATCCCAGGAGCATCACCCGGGGTGGCTGTGCTGGGACAGCCCCTGCCCTCCCCGCTGCCGCGCTGAGCTCAGCAGAGCGCTTAAACCCAACCTAACACCCGCACTCCATCATCCCAAAGGTCTTTTCTGACCCAAACCACCCCATGAGCTCCCAGAACTCCGCTGAGTTCCCCTGGCAGCCACTCGGGGGAATTTGCTGGGCCCAGGAATGGGAGGAAAGCAGCGATTTGGCTCTGCTCCCTGATCTGCCCCAATTCCAGCTGCCCTGGGAGCCTTTATTCCCAGTTCCATCCCGGAGGCACCAATTCCAGCTGCCCTGGGAGCCTTTATTCCCGGTTCCATCCCGGAGGCACCAATTCCAGCTGCCCTGGGAGCCTTTATTCCCGGTTCCATCCCGGAGGCACCAATTCCAGCTGCCCTGGGAGCCTTTATTCCCGGTTCCATCCCGGAGGCACCAATTCCAGCTGCCCTGGGAGCCTTTATTCCCGGTTCCATCCCGGAGGCACCAATTCCAGCTGCCCTGGGAGCCTTTATTCCCGGTTCCATCCCGGAGGCACCAATTCCAGCTGCCCTGGGAGCCTTTATTCCCGGTTCCATCCCGGAGGCACCAATTCCAGCTGCCCTGGGAGCCTTTATTCCCGGTTCCATCCCGGAGGCAGTGCAGGAGCAGAGCGAGGCCTTCCCAGGCCCAGCCCAGCTGGAGGGGCCAGGAGCCGGGTCCGGAGCAGTGGCCAGGCCAGGGACCCGATTCCCTGTGGGAAAAGCCTCTCCAGCCCCCCTGGAGCTGAAACAAGGACAGAGATGACCTTTCCAAGCGGAGCTGGGGTTGCAGTAACTGGGCAACAACAGAAACAGCAAATCCAACCCCAATGATCCTGCTTTTCCAGGGAGGGGAGGCAGTGCTGCCTCTGGGAGGGGTCTCAGTATTCCCACCTGGCATCAGGATTTACCCCCATCTGCCCGACTCTGGGCTGGTGAAGGGATCACTCCTCCATCCACAGGAGGAACAGCACCTGGGAACAGGAGTGAATCCCTGGGATTGAGGCCAGGAGCTGTCTGGAACTCTGATCAGAGCTGCAGAAATAACTCCTGGTTGAGATCACTGAAAACCACCCAAATGGAGAAAAAAAGGTCTTTTTTATTTCTTCCTTTCTCTTTTTCCTTCCTGGCAGGATAAACTCTCCAACAACATTTCTTTCAGGTCAAGTGGAATCATCTGTAGTGTCTGCAAGGAATTATTTCATTTAACTTCCAAATTGCAGCTTCCTGCTTTGCTTTTTGTTTCCTTGTGTGTGAATGGGAGGATCTTGGACACCCACTCAAAATATTGTTTAGAAAAGGCTGAAATGGGAAGTTTCAAGTTTCCTTTCCACAGCAATAATCAAATGAATTGAACATGAATGTGGAAATGCAATAAATCATTTCAATTCTGTAATTGTTATGAAACAAAACACTCCAGTTACGCTTTTTTCTTTGTTCTTTGCCTTCGCTTTTGGCTGAGCTCTGTTAAATTCCGTAATTATTTATATTCCTACATGAAGGGTTTCACCTCAGGATGCACTGAGCTGCCTGGAGGAGTGATAAAATAGGATAAATCTGCTCTGAAATCATTCCTGCAGCCCCAAATCTGCCTCTGCCAAGCAGAGAAGTGATGGCCCCACCAGCAGCATCTTCAGGCTGATCTCGGTGAGCTCAGGGCATCCTCTCAGTGCAGGAATTCCCTGCGTTTCCTTGGAACACCGACCAGCCCTGTGCCTGCTTTGTCCTGCTCATTCCTGTCCTGGGTCACGGCCCCGGGCTGCCGGGGGCAGGAGGAGTTTGGACAATGCCCTCAGGGACAGGGCGGGATTTGGGGTCTCTGTGCAAGGCCAGGAGCTGCAGCTGATGATCCCTGTGGGTCCCTCCCAGCTCAGGAGATTCTGGGATTCCCAGGAATCCTTTAGAGGGTGAATTTTGACTGCCTGACTGCAGTGCCAAGCGAGCGTGGCCCTAAATGGCAGTGCAGTCCTTGATGGGGACATTTCTCCTGCTCTCTCACTGGTGACCCCATTCAGAGCAGATTTATGACCAAATCCATCCCATTCCTTTGGCCTCCAGTCTCCATCTCCCTGACTCCCAGCAGGCAGGCAGGGAACTGGAGCCTGGCAAAGCTTTGCCTTGCGGGATGAAATCACATCCCCCAGCCAAGGCTCTCTGAGCTTTGTCCCCATGAAGGGCCCTGGTTCACTGGGTGACCTTAAACAAAACCTTTCCCTTCTCGTCTGTTTGTGAGCCCAGCTGGAAACTGCCCCAGCCCCGTGCTGGGCTCACAGCTGAGCTTTCCTGGGGGAAATAAAGCACAAATGAAAACTGCAAACCATCATCGAGCCCTGGTAAATGTTTCAGGCACAGGCTGGGGCCAGGAGAAAAGGCTGGGATTAAACCATGGAGAAAGCTGGACCACCACTCCCTCGGGTTTTAATTTCTCTTTTGTTTTTGGCTGTTATTTATCCCTGCTTAACTCTTCCGGAATCTCAGCTCCTGCACACAGGCTTGGAAATTTTTATATCCTGACCATATGTGTTGGACGAAGTTGATTGAGTTGATTGATGGATTGATTGAGTTGATTGATGGACTGATTGAGTTGATTGATGGATTGATTGAGTTGATTGATGGATTGCTGAGCTGCCAGGGAGCTGCTCCGTGCTCCCCCTCCTGAGGATTTCACCAGGATACCTCTGCAACCCTGAGCTGTCACCTTGGGGCTTCACCAAAACCGCCCAGTCCTTCCTCCCGGTGGGAGCTGTCCCTGCCCAGGGCAGGGGTGGCACTGGCTGGGCTTTAAGGGCCCTTGAACCCAACCCATCCCAGGATTCCGTGATTCCATGGGATGGAAGCACACGATGTCAGATGTTCCCAAAGCACTCGTGGTTGGAAGAGCTCTCAGGAAGCCCAGCCCTGCGTGATCCCACTGAACCTCGGCCATTTCCTTCCACGGCAGAATGAGAGCCAACACCCGAGCAGGCAGCAGGGAATGGGAATCCAGCATGGATTCCACAGGGCCACGGGAGGCTGGGGAAGGACCCTGTGACAGCACTGAAACGCCAAGGAGCTGGAAATCCGCCCAGGATGGACAGCTGGCATTGCCCCGCAGCTCCTGGAGGGCGGACTTGGGGCACGGGTCCCTTCGGGGTCTGACCCCGAAGATTCACAGCAAGTCCCAGCTCAGGGCAAGGCTGGGAGGAAAAATAAGATGTGGAAGAGAAGCTGCTCTGCTCTGAGCTGAAGTTAAACACCAGGAATATTCTGAGCAGTCACGTTAAAGGGTGTCAAGCTGGGAAAGTGCTCTTAAGGTAATGAAAGAACGAGAACAAAATCAAAACTACAAATGAGACATTTGCCCAGAACCCTCCCTGATGAGGAGCTGCTGGAGCTGGGCTTTGTCCTCCAGGGACAAACCCAGACTGGGATTTTGGGTTCAGGGAGTGATGAAGAGAAGGATTCATCAGGGAGGGCAGCTCCCGAGGAGGTCGATTATCGGCTGGAGAGGTGATGGGAGAGAAATCAGGGAACAAAAGGTGAGGCGGCTGCTAAAAACCAGGGACAAAATGAGGAATAAGCAAACATTAGCAAAATGCAGGTTATTGTTCCCATGTGCCAGGCAGAAGGGAAGGCAGCAACCCCAGAGTCACTTCTAACTTAGCATGAGATTCGAAATTGTGCTAAAAAATGCATCAGAATCCTTTGATTTTTCACAGCAGATCCTGAAGCTTCGTGGGAAAATAAGGAAGAAAAGCAAAGCTGAGGGAAACAGCCAATGGCCAGGAAATGTGGGGCCTTGTTCCCACCAGAATTCTTTACAAGGAAGAGTCTTGCTTCGAGTGCCCCCGTGGCTCTTTCCTCATTATTACTCCTGGGAATCCGAGGATTTGGGCTGGGATTTAAAGGGGATTGGGAATGTGCCCAAAGCAGTCTCAGGGTGAGAGCCCAGGGAAACATCACCCGACCATCTCAGGGCAGGCCAGCCCTGCTGCTGCCCCAGCTGGTCCTGCTCAAAGCTCAGACTGAATTTAATTCTTTTAAATTGAAAACTGGATTTTTGGTGACCTGTGTCACCTTCTCTTCCTCTGAAGAACTTCCTACAGGAGTCCCATAATGCACACAGAGATAAATGTGGGGCTTCTCTGTGGAATATTAGCAACAATCAGCCTGTGCTGGTTTGAACAGAACATTTGGGAATTCTTATGAAACATTCTGGAGGATTTAAGGAAATGTCACTCTTTCTCCAGGCAGTCCATCATTTCCTGCTCTGTTCCGTGGTGCACATTCCCAAAATACCCCGTGCTGGCACACAGGCAGTGGGAAGGGCATTGTCTTCCCTGGCAAGCTGAGAAAGGCAGGGGCGAGGCTGTGAAAGTGTGCAGGGATAAAAGGGGATTTCGGCAGCCCAGAGACAGCGGTGAAATCCTTCCCTGCAAAGCAAACAGGGCCCAGCACGGGAGGGGCCGGGGCAGCACCGGGGTTCTCCTTTCCCCACAGAACGGGAATCCGGTCTCTTGCCCCCACCAGCAGCAGGGACTTGACTAAACATGGATCCCATGGAAATACTGATCCCAGCAGGAGCTCCCTGTGCTATCCAGGCTCCAAACTGCCTGAATCCGTTCTCCTCCCGGGAGCTGAACGTGTGATCACATCTCTCCCTACAACCAACATCCTCTCCCTGCATCCCTGCCACCTCCGCCTTCCTTGGGAGATGAACCAACTGATACATCCCTAATTAAACTCTGAGCAATCATCCCCAGCTCGATTCAGCTCTCAAATCTGATGCTTCTATTCCTGAGTAATGGCAAGTGTGCCTGAACGCTCCTCTGCTCTTCCCAGCTCCCCTCGATCTAACAAAGGATAACGCTGCTGCCTCCAGCCTGGTCTGCCTGGAGAAAATCAAACCCTTCCTCAGCGGAATTCTGGTTGTCCCTGTGGGTTCAGGGGGTGTGTTCCTGTGAAAATCCACCGGGCAATGGGATTTGCCTGGGTGGCCACTGAAGGGGGACCAGCATTTCCTGCTCTGAGGAGTTCACAGCTTTGTGCTCCCAGGGTTTTCACCGGAGCCCTCAGGCCTGGAGGAGTTGCTCAGATCAAAGCTGATCTACTCTGAGCTGCTGCTGCTTCCCAGTGCCCAAAGACGTCCGGATTCTGCTGAATTTGTCTCAGTCAATCCCAAAGCAGAAGCCAGGAGCTGTGAGAGCTGCTTGGCTCTGCACTTGCCCAGCATCTGGATGTCCAGCATCTGCTCCAGGCTGGAGCTGACAGGAGGAGCCAGGGCCCAGAAACCAGAGGGCTCTGGGACTCAGCTCATCCTCAGCCAAAGGGGCACAGAGCTAAAAACAGGCACAGAAAATGCAACAGGGGAAATGGGAAAGTCAGGAAGGTCCTGGGGAAAGCTCTCAGCAAGGGGAGAGAGGACTCAAACTGCCCCATTGTCCCTGGGGCTGCCAGCTGTGGGGAACTGTCCTTGTGCCAGAGGCAAACCCCAGGGCTGGTGGCGTGGGGGGTGTGCAAGAGGAGGACCAGGCTGGGAAGCCTGGATGAGGAGCCTGGAGCCCCTCTCATGCCCCTCGGGGTGCTCTGGAAGCTCTCAGTGCACCGATCCTCTTTGGATCCAGACTCCTTCTGATAAACGGGAGCAGCTCCAAAGGGCAGCAGCCCCCAGAGCCCAGAGCTCTGCCGGTGTTGGTGATGTTGATGTGAAAGCTGCTCACCCTGAGCGTGGCCAGCACCCACTGCACCCACCCTGCCACAATCCCCACCGTGGATCCATGGCTGGGCAAAGCAACGATGGAATAATGCAATTTGTAAATTAATTAACAACTTCTGCTCAGGGCTGCACCTCTCCAGGCTTGGCCAGAAGGGCTTTCCCAGGGGAATGGCAGGAGGGGCAGTCCTTGCCCGGCTGTGCAAGGTGGGAGCACGGAGCCCCGAGTGGAGCAGCCGAGCTCCTGCCTTTTCCCTGCCAGCCTGACGGGGGAATTCCTCTGCCAGGGGAGTTATTTTCCCTGCACTCACACTCGGCAAAGCTTCTCCTCTTCACGTGTCTTGTCCTACTTCAATCAGTGCCTCCTCCTGCCCTCTGCCCTCCTGGATCGCCCCTGGAATACGAGGGGTGCCCGTGGAACATAACGAGCCTGTTGTTCCCACACACCCCAAGCTGGGCCAGCAGCTTCCTTCCAGCTCCATCAGCCACTTCCAGCTGCTCCCAGAGGATTCTGTAATGAATCTCCCACCTCTGGAGAAAGACCCTCCGGAACCTGATTCCCTCCCCCGTGCCTCCCTGCCAGCTGTGGATCCCAATCCCTGCCTGTCCCTGCTCATTCCTTTCTGCAGGAGGGCGATTGGGAACCCCACAGCCAAACTCCCATTAAAGCACAGGGATTAAAGGAATTCTGGGCACTTCTGGTGCTCCGATCCCTCGAGAAGGATTCCCAGTGACTCCAGGGAGCCCTGGATCCCTGCTGCCTTCAGTGGCACCCTACAGGCAGCACTGGGAGATCCCAATCCCAGCACAGCTCCGAGGGACGGGGATTCCCCAGGAACGCATCCAAGCAGTGCCGCGGGGAGCAGGAGGGGGCAGACATCCAGAGGAGTTTGCTGTCCAGGGGGAACCATTCCCTGTGGTCTCTGCTGTGCCCCTAAACACAGCCTGCTGTGGGGATGCTCTGATCCAGCGCCGGCACCCAGGACTGCTCCCTCCAGCGCTCCCAAAGCGGGATCAGACAAACCCAACATCCCCTTATTGCAGTCACCTTCAGGCAGGGAGATGCAGAGGCTCTCCCCTCCCAGTGCCCTTGCCTTGAGCATTCCAGCCGCAGCTGATTGCATTAACTCCCTTTGGAAATGCAGTAATGGCACCTGACAGCTCCCGGGGCGAACTGCGGGAAGGAATTTGCAGTTTCAGCCCTAATGAGGAGCAAATTGCTGTCCCCAGCCCGGGCTCTGGCCTGACGGTGCCGTCACTGCAGGCACCGCTTGTGACAGGGCAGGAGCAGACCGAGAGAGAGGAGCCGCCGAGGGCTCACCGTGGTGGGACTGGAGCTGGAGCTGGAGCGGGCAAACCCCAGTGCCAGCCTTCCCTGACGGATGAGAACAGGATCAGCCCTGCACCGAACCAGCGCAATTCATTCCCTCAGGTTACACCACCGTGGTTGGATGGATCCGGTTCCGGGCACAGAGGCTGTGGCAGAGCAGTGGAGAAGAGGCTGCTCCAGGTGGATTCCTCCTTCCATGAATTTGGATCTCACAGTGCCAGGCCCCTGCACTGCTCCAAGGCCCTGCAGTGCTCGACAGACTTCCCGGGAAGCAAATCCTAAAGCCTCGTAATCCCTTACTAATGAGCACCGGGCCTTGCCAACCCTCAGCTCCTGATGCTGCTTCCAAAACAAGTTCCTGAAACAAGTTCCTCTGCCTCCTTTCCTAAGAGGGAGAAATGCAGGAATGCAGTAGGAAAAGCTGCCTGTGGCCAGACAGGATCAGCCACTGCCCAGGGACTGAAGCCAAGTGTCCTGAATTTAATTATCAGGAATAGTTACTGGTTACTAATAGTTTTACTAATGGTGTTCCAACACTTGTGATGGATTGTGTGGAGCCACAGAAGAGGGAGAGGCCCATTCCAGCTGCCTGCAGCAGCTCCTGCATCCGAGCATGAGATTTGATTGTCTTTAGCTCAGCTCCCAATTCGAATAATGAGAAAATCCAGGGGCTATATTTAACTCCTGCTTCTGGGGAGCCTCGTCACGGCTCCTTCCTTTGTTCTCCCTTCACGTGTTCAGCAGTGCTCAAACAGAATATTCCCTGCATTGGGGTTCTGCTTTTCCACAGAGCTTCTGTTCTCACGTTCAGCAGAGCTCAGACAAAATATTCCATGGATTTGGGGCTCTCCATTCCCACAGAGCCTCTGTTCTCTGCGTGCCTTGCCCTGGCTGAAGCAGGAACCCTTCAGGTGTGGCTTCATTTGGAGAGCTCACCTGGATCCCGGCCTGGCCCCACAGGTGAGCAGGAGCTGGAGCTGCTCTGTGTCCCCTTGGCTGCAGCACCCCGGGCTCACCCCCAGCTGAGTTCCACCAGCGCTCTGGAACAGAGGTGCCCTGCGGAAATGCTGGCCTTGGGCTGAGGGGGTGCCTGACTAATTAATAAAGATCCCAGTCTGCTTCAGACATTGGAAGGAAAATTCAGAATCACCCTGAACTTGGGGAACATTCCAAGCAAACGTTTCATGAAGAATTTTGCATGTTGGGGGTGCTTGAAGGAGTGAAAGCTGATCTCTGTGAGGTTGCTGGGACTCAGGATCACCCTGGTTTTACACCTGGTTTTGTTAGGATCACCCTGGTTTTATACCTGGTTTTGTTAGGATCACCCTGGTTTTCCACAGCCATGTCCCCACAGAGCTGTTCCCTCGGACTCTGAGGCCTCAGGACATCCTGAGCCCATCTGGTCCCTTTTTACGAACACAATTATTTTGTGTTAATTCCAGATGTTTCCTGCTGCCTCACCTCTGTCACAAATGAAGGTTTGGGCAGATCCTGTGGGAGAAGATCCTGTCCCTCCGGTGCCACCCGATTGTCCGAGGTGCGGCTGAAGTGACCCTCAGCTCCCGTGTCCCTGGGAGGGCTCCCTGGCAGCGGCTGTGGCTGGGCAGGGGGGCACAGTGAGCAGTGTACCAATTCTGCCATTTTTAAATCATTTGTTCTGTTCAGCTGATTTAGAGCCAAGGGTTTATGAACCAGTGTTGGCAGGGAAGGGGAGGCTCTTGGAGCAAAGATTCCAGCAGAGCCCTGTGACACTTCCCAAGCCACAAACCTGCTTTTTTTATTGTATTTCTTTAACTTTTGAGACTTTTTGTGTGTTCAAATCAAAAGTTTGAGCTGATGCTGCCTGAGGGGATTGGAGGCCCATTGATTTAAGCTGTTTCTCATAAAATACATCAAGATTCTTCTCCTGCTTTGGAGCAGTAACAGGGTAATTACTGCCAGGGCCTTTGGCAGGACTGGCCAGCTCAGCTCCCAGCAGCTGCTGGGATTCCATCAGCGCCTTCATTTTATGGGCCTGAACTCATTTGGAACAGAGCATGAGGCAGAAGGAAAGAAGCAGCAGCACCATTTCAACTTCTGCACCCTAAGGGAATTTGAGCACTATTTCTTTTCAAAGGGATGGCCCCAGCACTGGGAATTGCTCATGGAACCCCATTTCCCACTTCCATCTGGAGTTTCTCTGCTGATGTGACCCCACTGTCCCAGAGCATTCCACACTCCCAGGGAGTTGGGCCGTCAGTGAATGGAGGAAAACTCCCCAACTCTCACCATTTTTCTCTATTATTTGACCCTGGGATCATGTCCCTCATGGAGAACACAGCTTTGTTCCCCAAACCCCTGCATGAGAACATTTCCCAGAAATAATTCCTGCGATGCTTTCCCAGATGGCACAAGGCAGCTCTGGAAAATGGTGTGGAGAAAATCAAGGCAGGGCCTGGGGAAGAGAAGCTTTGTGACCTAATTGTGGCCTTCCAGGGCCTGAAGGGGCTCCAAGAGACATGGAGAGGGACTTGGGACAAGGGATGGAGGGACAGGACATGGGGAAAAGGCTTCCCACTGCCAGAGAGTGGGACTGGATGGGATATTGGGAAGAGAAGGACAGAGAAAGGAACGATCTGCAAACACACAGGGAGCTGCTGCAGAGGGACAGGGACAGAGTGTGCTCCGTGCCCAGGACAAGGAGTCACAGAATCACCAGGTTGGAAGAGACCTCTAAGATCACTGAGTCCAACCCACGCCCTAACAGCACCTCAACTAAACCATGGCACCGAGTGCCACATCCAATCTTTTTTTAAACACATCCAGGGACAGTGACTCCACCACCTCCCAGGGCAGACGATTCCAGTGCTTCACCACTCTTTCCATAAAAAACTTCTTCCTAACATCCAACCTATATTTCCCTTGGCACAGCTTGAGGCCGTGTCCTCTTGTTCTGTCAGTTGTTGCCTGGAAAGAGAGACCAAGCCCCACCTGACTACAACCACCTTTCAGGGAGCTGTAGAGAGTGATAAGGTCACCTCTGAGTCTCCTTTGCTCCAGGCTAAACAACCCCAGCTCCCTCAGCCGTTCCTCACAGGGCTTTTGCTCCAAGCCCCTCACCAGCCTTGTCACCCTCCTCTGGACCACGTCCTTCCTGAACTGAGGGGCCCAGAACTGGACACAGCACTCGAGATGTGGCCTCACCAGTGCCAGGGAAGAATCCCTGCCCTGGTCCTGCTGGCCACACCATTCCTGATCCAGGCCAGATGCCGCTGGCCTTCTTGGCCACCAGGGCACAGCTGGCTCATGTCCAGTCGGCTGTTGACCAGTACCCCCAGGTCCCTTTCTGCCTGGCCACTGTCCAGAGTCACAGCTGGCAAGAACAGGTGAGATGTTAAAATCCCCGGATGAGACCCCCAGGGAGCTCTGGAGGTTCCAGGGTGGTGCTGAGGCTCCATCCGAGCCATAAACAGAGGCTGGACAAACACACAGTGACTGAGCCCAGGAAACCCTGCCTGCAGCGGGAAAAGGACTCCAAAACCTCTCTGGGATCCCTGGAAACCCCTGAACATTCCCCATTTCCCAAACCTTGTGCTGAGCCTCTCTAAACGCTCTCCATCCAATCCAATCCCCCGTGCCCATGGTACCTGCAGGGTGTCCCTTCCCTTCCCTTCCCTGGGCAGGGATTTTCCAGCCTGCCAGGCCCAGGGTGGCAGCGCTGCATTAAAACCTTGCACAGCCAACCCCAATTAGTCCTGCTAACGAGCTGGGGGCTTCAAACACCCCAGGCAAAGTGCAAAACACATGCAAATGAGGCTGCAGCAACAGACTGAGCCCATGAACCTTCCAGAAAACTTCTGAGGCTGGAACAGGGCATGTGGGGAGAGCTTTAAACCCAGCCACAGAACGAGAGTGGAGGGAATTAAAGGTGCTTTGAATGGAACCTGTGGCCATGAGAGCTGGGAAAAGGCACAAAGGAACCACCATGTGGATGCTCCAGCTGAGGATGAAGGGGATTTTGATCTCAGTGCATCCTGCAGAGCTCCAGACCCTTAACTGGAGTGTTTAATTAGGAGCCCTACTTAGATTTTGAGCCAGAGGCAGCAGGGAGGGAGGTGCTTCCCAAGGGATTTCAGCCTGGGCACCGAGAGCCACCCTCCATCCCTGGGTGCTCCAGGGATTTATTGCTCCCTGTCTGTCCCAGGCTTTTCCCTCAAGAGCTGGAACTGAAGGAGCCCTAAGTGGGGTGGGAGGTGCCCAGCCCTGCGCGACTCCTCCTTGGCTCAGAGCCTGGACTTCTCCAGACTCGGCCATAATTCCAGTACAATAAAAAACCAGAACTAAAGCACCTGTTCCAGGGCCCCTCTGTCCCAGGAGAGCACAAAAGATGATTTGTGTAGGACTGGGAAGGACATTCCAGCCCACTGCACCCTCAGGACCATTAACACCATTTTATGAATCTGAAATTCATTTTAAAATTAGAGATATTCCTTAATCCCTGCTGCTGTGGCTGGGTCACTGTTCCACAGCCTCCTCCTCATTTTCCAGTCTGTTTGGGGCTTTTTGTGCCAAGTCTGGCCTGTAAGGAGAGGATTTTTCTGCCCCGCTGGGGGCTGCCCAGGAATGTATTTATGGAGTCAATCATCTCATCCAGCTGGGAACTGCTGGAGTCGCTCTGGAGAGGTTTAAGAGAGAAGGCAGGTGCTGGAGGGCTGTGGCTCTTCATCTCTTGGTCTGAATTCATAAAGTCCTGGGTTATCCTGGGCTGGAAGAGACCCCCAGGATCAGCCAGTCCCACCCCTGGCCCTGCACAGACACCCCAACAACCCCACCCTGGGCATCCCTGACAGCGCTGCCCAAACGCTCCTGGAGCTCTGGCAGCCTCGGGGCCGGGACCATTCCCTGGGGAGCATGGGCAGTGCCCAGCACCCTCTGGGGGAGGAATCTTTTCCTACAATCCAGCCTGATCCTCCCTGGCCCAGCTCCAGCTGTACCCTCTTTCAAAAGAGGGCTGAATTCAGACCAAATAGGTCAATAAAGTCATCCTTTCAAAAATTCTGGATTCTGTCACCTTTCCTCACTGCTCTGGAGGGGGAGGAATAATTTGGTACCCAAAGCTGATTTTCCCACCATTTCCATATTTCCATCCTCTCGGCAGGAGCAGAGGGAGGGTAACAGAAAACAAATTACAGAGCCAGCAGAAATTCAGGTTAAAGATAAACCCTTGTCCATCGATCCAGGCAATGACCTGGAAATGGGAGTTCAGAGGCACAGGAACGGTTCTGTGCACAAACCCCAGTGGTGGATTTGACTCCTGGAGGTGGCAGGTGCCCCTCAGCAGGCAGGGGACACTCAGGGATGTCCCTGGGGACAGCCAGGACTGCTCTGAGCCTGCCCTGTGACCCCTCCCTGTGTGGCACTGCTCCCGTGCCCAGTTTGCTCCCACAGCTGGTTCTGGGCTCACGCTGGGCTGAGGCCGTGCCCTGGCAGCGCTCCTGGCTCACCCTCGGGCCGTGCCTGCCTCTCCTGGGACCTGTCTGGAGTGCGGATCTGGCTCTGGGGCGGTGTCCGTCCCTCTGGGATGAGCTGGGAGGGAGGGAGGGAGGGAGGAAGGAAGGAAGGAAGGAAGGAAGGAAGGAAGGAAGGAAGGAAGGCAGGCAGGAAGGCTCAGGGACACAGGAGGCAGAGCTGGGCCCTGACTGCTCCCAGTGACAGCCACAGGAGCCCTGCGGAGCCGAGGAAGTTCTCCTGCTGTGAGGAGACTTCAGGCAAGTCCTGATCAAAGGGATTTGGGCTGAGCTGCCTCAGCCCCTGAGCTGAGCCGAGCTCAGCAGTGAGGGAGGCACAGACTCAGCCCCAGCATCCCCATGGCTGGGACCTGCCTGGGATTCCCCTGCTGAGAGCTGGGATCAGCTCCTGACTCCTCTCAGGAGCCTCAGAGGATCACAGAATTCCAGGATGGTTTGGGTTGAAAGGATCTCAAAGCTCATCCAGTGCCACCCCTGCCATGGGCAGGGACACCTCCCACTGTCCCAGGCTGCTCCAGCCTGGCCTTGGGCACTGCCAGGGATCCAGGGGCAGCCACAGCTGCTCTGGACACCCTGTGCCAGGGCCTGCCCACCCTCCCAGGGAACAATTCCTTCCCAATACCCCATCCAAACCTGCCCTCTGGCAGTGGGAAGCCATTCCCTGTGTCCTGTCCCTCCATCCCTTGTCCCAAGCCTCCCTCTCCATCTTTCCTGTGTCTCCTTCAGGCCCTGCAAGGCCTCAGTGAGGTCACCCCAGAGCTTCTCCTCTCCAGGCTGAACAATCCCAGCTCTCCCAGCCTCTCCTCCCAGCAGAGCTGCTCCATCCCTCGGATCATCCTGGAGCCTCCTCTGGGCTCTCCCCAGCAGCTCCAGGTCCCTCCTGTGCTGGGCCCCGGGGCTGGGCAGCTCTGCAGGTGGGGCCTCACCTGAGCAGATCCCCTGGGCTCTCCTGTTCGTCATCCCAGTGTTCATTCACTAGAAGTTAGGGAAAAATTAAAAATCACAATTTCTGCCAGTTCACTGAGTTTGTCACTGTGAAAAGGTGGCCTCGGCGCTGGGTGACCCTGGAACAGCAGCACAGGGCTCTGGTTCTGTGGTTGGATCCCCCAGGATCGCTGGAATTCCACGGCCCAGTGTCCATCACCCACAGTGCTTGGTCTCTCCCAGAAGAGCCCCCAGGGACTGCAGGCCTCACGCAGGGAAAGGCCCAGCAAAGGGTTCTCCTAAGGCTTGGTCTTTTCCTAACCCGCAGGTGATTAATTGCCAATTAACTCCCAAACCTGGGCACTCCCTGCACGTTTAGAGCAGGATGTAAACGGGAGCACTCTGCCCTGCACAGACTGGCATGTGCCCGGCCTGGAACGGGATTTGGGGAGGATTGTGCTCCAGCCAACATTCACAGATCTGTTATTAATGATCTGCAGTTAATTGCTTATGAATTAACTCAAGGCCAAGCCCCTGCACCTGAAGGCCTCGAACCAAACGTTTTGAGCTTTGTTCTCAGCTGCCTGAGGGTGAAGATAAAACACAGCAGGGCTGGGGGGACTGGGACCGCTGGCACCAGGGATGGAGGGCACCTTCTTCCCAGCCAGACCCGGGATCCTGCTCCTGGATCTCCCTTTGGACCCCAACCCTGAGCCCTCCCCGGCCGTGTTCTCGATCCCAGGCACGGGGAGGCACTGCAGGGACTGGGCAAAATTAGGGAAACAAAGAAATTCCAGGGGTTTCTCCCAGAGAGAACGAGCAGCTTCCTCAGGGGGGCTGGGGGAGGGCTGGGATTTTCCTCTCCTCTTTTCTGGGAGTTTTCTCTCCTCCCCATGGAAACAGGGAAGGGATGATGTGGGCACAGGTGGGGTGGCGATAATTACAGAGCTGCTGCTCCTGCCTGGTCGTGAACACACCTGAGCCCACCCACCTGAGCCCACCCACCTGAGCCCACACCTCACCCACCTGAGCTCACACCTCACCCACCTGAGCCCACACCTCACCCACCTGAGCCCTCACACCTCACCCACCTGAGCTCTCACACCTCACCCACCTGAGCCCACACCTCACCCACCTGAGCTCTCACACCTCACCCACCTGAGCTCTCACACCTGAGCTTTGGCTCTCTCCTGAGCCCTGGAGTGCCCAAACAGCCCCAGAGCTCACAAACACGTTGAGGAGCCAGGGTCAGCAAACATGAAACACTTTCATTCCCCCGGACAGACAAACCGTGGATCGGGCCTTTCCAGGAGGTAAATTGCAATATTCCGTGTCACGCTGGCCATCAGCCTCACCTGAGGCTGCTGGGCCTCCCCCTGAGCCACCTTTGGTGGGGAGAGATCCCACACGGTGCTGCCAAACCCTGGGAAGCTGCCATGCTTCCCACACCATTCCCAGGGCTCTGGGGTTTAGGAACCAGCCCTCCCTAAGCCGGGGTCAGCTCTGCTGGGCAGGACTGGGGGAGGCAGAAGGATTAAAGTCGTGATTAATGTCTCACCTTCCTCACAGAGCCTGAGTGTTGGCCCGGGCTCCTCCTGGAACTTTCCATACAACTGTGTCTGTTCCAAACAAGGACTTCAGGGTAAATTGTTTATAAACATGAACTTCCAGGGGTTTTGGGGGGACAAAACTTCCTTCAGACCAACTCTTAAATGCTGCTGATTTTGTAGGACTGCACGAGCACAAAGAAGCTGTCCCCAGGCATGTGGGAGCCTGGCTTAGTGCCCAGTGTTCCCAGGTGATCCCAATCCTTGCATCCACAGGGAGGGGACCAGCGGGAGTTCTAGCAGCCTGAATTGGACTCCCTGTCCCTCTCAAACTGTGGAACAATCCCTGTATTCCTGGTGAATTTACCTGCAGTGAGACACAGGAGTTAAAACCATTTCCTTCCAGCCCCAGCAGCATCCCAGGTGCAGGAGGGAGGGAGGAACAGATTGGCGAGGAGCACATTTGGCAGGAGCTGGGAAATGCCTTGGCTGAGCTCTCCAGAGCTGTTGTTTGACCACTGGAAGGGCTGGAACAATGTCAGCGTTGCTGTGTCTGAACAAAAATGTCCAAATTGTTCCAGGAATTCATCTCAGAGATCACAGAAATGGGGCCAAAACTTCTCAGGAGAGAGACAGAGCTGTGTAGGAAATTAAATCTGAGCAAATTACCTGGGAACACAAAGGTAAAGAAACCCCAGCTCAGCCTGTCCCAAATCCCTCTGGAATTTCTGTCCTGGAGCAGCACAGCCAGAGCAGGACCCCCTGGGCGGGGGCCACTCCCATCCCTGGCCAGATTTTGGAATTGAGGAAAACTGAGGCCCCAAAAAGCAAAAAAACCCCATTGAACCCAGGTGTGCCAGAGCATTCCTGAGCCACCCCTTCCCCACCCCGCAGGAATTGTCTCCATCAGGCGTGGGAGCAGAGAGGGGCTCCCAGGGAATTCCAGGTGTCCTGGTTCCTAATCCAGAGTTCCCACCGCCCTGCACAGCTCAGGGCACCCACCTCTCCCACAGACCCCTTCCACCTGAGCCCTGGGACTGCAAACAGGGAACCAGACACTGTTCTGTTTGCTCGTGCCAGCTGCAGCGGGGAGTGGAGTTTATTTGATTCCAGGGTATTTCACCTGGGAGCAGAATGATTTTGCTGGAATAACGTCCTGGAGAGCCTCCCCACAGACTCAGGATGGTGGCAGGACCTCTGCCAGAGCCACGATGAGGATGCTCCACTCCAGGCTCCTCTAACTCGCGTTATCCCTGGGAAGTCATTCCCAAAGTGCCCCATATCTGATGGAAGTGGAAGCAGGATGAGATGTTCCACTGTACTCACTAATTCCAGCCTCTTTCTGTGATCGTTACCCCAGCTCTGCTTCCTTTAAATCAAGTGCAATTGCTTTGCTCTCTACGGCAAAATGAGACCAGTGAAATGCACTGCTTATATTCATGGAGCTTTGGAAAGAAAGGAAACGTAAAGCAAGAAAAAAAAGAGAGTTTGGAAAAAAAAATAAGGTTGGGTTTTTTTCCACTCATTTAACTTTCGAGGATAATGTAAACAAAGAAAGTGTAAAGCAAGAAAAAAAGAAAATCTGGGATAAAAAGGTATTTGTAGGCATTATAATAAATATTATAGGTATTTGTGCTCTCCAGGGAATGTTCTGCCTTTGTTTCAGCCCCACGCTCCGGGCTGAGGTTTCCAGCTCGTTCTGCCAGCCCAGGGACCTTCCCCACCCCTGTGCAGGAGCTGCTGCAGCTGCAAAGTCACTTCCCACTTGTTCTTCCCTGCATGGAAACTAAATTGGAAATGAAATGTGAGGAGGAAACCCTTGTGCTGAAAGGTTCTTGTCACCTTCAGAGGGAGAGGGAGGGGCTGGGGCCGGTGACACTTCCCTGGCTCTGTTCTGACAATGCAGCACCAGTTCTGCAGGTCTCGCATCACTGAGGAATTGGAAATGGGATTTGTTGGCTGGGAATGGAACAGGATCCTTCCCAAGGCCCTCTGTTCCAGGGCTTTCTACTCCAGCTCACTGCAAGGCAGAACTTCCCTCCTGCTGTCCACGGTCACCAGGAGAGGTCGCAGCCAGAGCTGCCCCTAAACCCCAGTTTTCCATTTCCTTGCGCTCTGCAGCACTCTGGGCACAGCCTGCTTCTTTCCTGCCATGGAATCCTCTGGGATCTGGGGATGCACAGAAGCCTCTGCTGAAACTTCTCCTCTTTTCCCCATCACTTTGCATCAACCTAAAGGTTCATCTAAGAATGTTCAAACCCCGCTGGCAGCTCCCTCCTGCCAGCAGCATTCCCAGTGCTGCAGAGCTGCTCAGCCACACTCTGGGCACACCCTGCTTCCTCCCAGCCTGGGAATCCGCTGGGATTTGGGATGCACAGGACACAGCTGGGCAGTGCCAGGCGTTTGCAGAGCAGAAGAAGGACGGGATCTCACCTGAGGAGCAGCCTGGTCACACCAGGCCCACTGTGAACGCCTGCACTTCCCGACCTTTGGAATGCCATTTGTGGGACAGCTGAGTGAGGACAGAGGTGACTCCCTGTGGGACAGGTGAGTGGGAAGTGCCGAGCTCTGCTCTAATACTGAGATCAAATCCTACAGCTGCTCCACAGGTGCTTCGTTGCTTTGGAATTGCAGATCCTGCACGGCCAAAGGCCACAAACCTGCCCAAAGCTGCTCGTTTGTGATCCTTTAGACCCAGACTGAGACCAGATCTGAGACGGAGTGGACCAAGTTCTTCTCACAGAAGTTGAGCAGCAAAGGGGTCTCACTGACACCCCTGATCCTACAGGATGGGCAGGATGATCCAATAATCCGTTGGAACAGGTGGTGGAGTTGTTACTGGGATACTGCCCTGGGAATATTTACACTTTATTTATCAATGAACCCACCACAGCCATCCCCGTGATCTCCGTCTCCTACTTGTGCCTGACCATGGCCCTTCCCCCGCCAGCTCTGCCACACCAGTGCAGGTTTTAAAAGTTTTTCACCATAGATTAAACCAGAAGAGTTTATTCACCCCTTTTGGGGTGACACGCAGGGACACAAAGGGTGGAAGTCACCTCCCCCAACACAGGACCTCTCTGCAGGACCTCACCTGTCCCCACCCAGGCCCACGTGGAGGCTGCAGGGGGGAGCCCAGCCCCAGCTCCTCCCCAGGTGTCTCAGGGGTCTGTCTGGGATGGGCTGTTCCCCGGGCCAGCCCTGCCTCTCCTCATGGAGAGCAGCTGGATGATTGCCTGGGACGTCTCCCAGCAGCTGGGGCTCAGGGGGCTCCAGCCCAGAGCTGCTCCTGGGCTGTCACAGCCACAGCCCCCCCAGCTGGGACCCATTTCCCCAGCACCGTGTCCCAACACCGGCACTTCCCCCAGGGCCATGGACCCCTTCGGTGCCGGCTGCCTGTGACCCAGCTCTGGGGACGAGCCAAAGCAGCTTTAAAGGTCACCAGGTTCCTCTGCCAAGGCTGGGAGCAGCAGCTTGGCCCTTTCATCTGTCAGCTCTGCTTTACATCCCCCGTGAATTCCTGGCATCCCATCCCAAAATAACTCCCTCCACCTCTGTTTCAGCCTCCAGCCCATCAGGCTGTCCCTGCCCTGTCACCTCCTGTTCCCCTGCGTCACATCACGGGCTCGCTGTGACAGGACAGGCTCAGCTCCCGCAGCCAGGGAAGCCTGGATGTGCTTCAGGAGGAAAGGGAGAGGACGGGGGTCAGGAGTGGAGTTAAACCCAGCACCTTCGATCAGCAGCACCTTGATCACCCTCCCCAGAGGGCTTTCCTTCCAGCCCTGGGCACTGCTTGCCACAGCTCAGCTCCAAATCCTGTTGGATCCTTCCACCTTCCAAAAGCAGCTCTCGCCCTGACCATCAGGAGCCCAAGAACAGATTCCCTCCATTGGTCAGTGGGGAACAGGATCCCTCCCAGCTCTCCACCACCACTGCATCACCAGAGACTTCAAGGATGGAATTATTTTTTAAGGGTTCCTTGTGCCCAGGTGAGTGACAGAGCAAACGGGACATGTCACAGTGTCACAGGGAAGGGCCTCTGACACTGAAGGCATTTTAGGGCACTGCCTCAACCCCTTCCGTGGAAAGCCAGTGGGGAAAGAGAACAAAGAAGTGCTGGCACTCCTGAACCCTCCTGAGGGGAGTAGGTTTAGATGGGATACTGGGAAAAAATCCTTCCCTGTGAGGGTGGGCAGGCCCTGGCACAGGGTGCCCAGAGCAGCTGTGGCTGCCCCTGGATCCCGGGAAGCACAGGCTGGAGTCCAAGGCCAGGTTGGAGCAGCCTGGGACAGTGGGAGGTGTCCCTGCCGTGGCGGGGTGGCACTGGGTGGGCTTTAAATTCCCTTCCACCCCAAACCCTCCTGGGATTCTCCGATATCCCTGCTTTACTCCAGGCTGAAAGGGGCTGATCAAGAGACCTCAAATGTGTTGCTAAATAAGAGCACGGATGGATCCCAAAGCTGCAGAACATTCCCTCCCTCTGGAGACAACTGTCAGGCTTCACCACAGGCTGTTATTAACAATTAGTAGCTATGGCAATATCCTACAGGGGCAACATCCAGTGCTCAGAAATCCTGTGAGGGGCTTCAAAGCGGCAGTGGAGTTCCTGGGCAGCCGGTGCAGTCGCACTGACACTGATGGAGCAGGAATGTTTGTTCTGCTCTGTGCAGACAGACACAGGGATGGATTCGTGTGCTGCCCATGGGGCAGAGCCTCAGCTGATGCAAGGAGACAGCTCCCGAAGAGCCAGGTGATCATCTGCCCTGCCAGGGCCAGGGGAGCGCTGGCTCATGCCCTTGGTGTGGAAATGCCAGATGGAAAGGAGAAGGAAGAGGAAAAACCTGCCCAGTTTCTGTGGGGACAGAGGGCTTTGTGTGCCCCTGAGGGGTGGCAAGGAGCACCTCCTCCTTACCTGCTCAGCTTTACCTTCTGAAGTCTCTGCTCCAGCAGGAGGTGAGGCTGGCTGGGCTGCCAGAGGAGAGGGACAGGAGGGAGCCCTGGATCCCTCAGGGAATGTGCTGTCCCTGCAGGGCACATCCTGCCCTGGGCAGGTGGCACCCGGGACACAGGGGCAGAACTGCCAGGGTGGAACCTCCCTCCTCAAACCCTGCCCTCAGTGCTGCCCTCGGGGGGGAGCTCCCTGGTGACACTCAGGGTGACACTTCCCAGCTCTCCCATTCCAGCCCTGTGCCTGGAGCACCTCCCAGACTGGGAGTCGGCACCTTCAGCACAGGGGGCCAAAAGGAGTTTGAAGTGGCTCAGGCTCCTCGGTCCTGCCCTGGTGTGGCACTGCCAGCCCGGCTCAGCCCCACAGGGCTGTTGGGAGCAGCAAAGGGATCGCCCTGACGGAGCCTCACACGGATTGCAGGGTGCCGGAGACGTTCTCCACGCCTGGTGCTCCTGGCACACCTCCTGGTGCTCCTGAACAGCCTCCTGGTGCTCCTGGCACACCTCCTAGTGCTGTGCGGTGACATTTCCCCTCCGTGGGATCAGAGGCTGCAGCCGGGAGCTGTCTGTGCCTCCTGTCACCTGCTCTGAGCAGCTTCAGCAGGAGGAGAACAGCAGTCTGTGACTGCAGTTAATGGCTCTGCTGTCCCACCTTATCAGGTGTCTCCTGCACCTGCTCCTGGAACGGGTGATGGATTTCCAGCCTCAGCCGTTGACGAGAGATGGAAGGAAAGCACTCACAGCCCCACACACACACCCTGTCCCTGCTGACGCTTTGTCATTCCGTTTTTATCGAACCCTGGACTAAATGTTTCGTTTCCAAGCACTCCCTGGGCCAAAGCCACCCCTGCAGTCGATCAGAGACACTTTGGGCCACTTTTGGAAGGACAAAATTGCTGTGTTTGACTGCAAATCCCCACAGTTCCACCCTGACCTCGCTGGGGACAGCGTTTGTGCTCAAGGTGGTCGAGCTCTGCTGTCCCAATGCCGAGGTGGACCCAGCACCCCAGGTGAGCTCAGGACAGGGATAATCCATGCCCAAATCACCCTGGGCTCAGTTCCAAGCCAGCCTCCCAACCTCTGCACGGGCCAAATGCACCGAGGTCCTGCGGGAGCTCTCCCAGTGTAGCCCCAGTGCTGTTTCTGGTGTCACTGGAGCTGCACCAGCCCATAATGACAGTGGGATAATCCCAATCCCTCATTAAGCATTCCTGGAGAGTCTGAGTGCCACTCACAAGCATCATTCCTTGCCTAGCAGTTCCTCTGGATATTAATTACACTGAACACTAATTAAAAGAACAGGCAGGGACTGTGGGCCCGGGGAGACAGCAGCGACAGAGCCCCGTGCTCCCAGGCTGGCAGCAGAAGGGTGAGCGGAGGGAGCCGTGGGAGGGATCTGCTGGGATGGCAGCGGTGCCCAGAGGAACAGGGTGACCTGGGGTGGGCTGGGGCAGGAGCACCCTGAACCCCAGAGCAGCTCCTTCGCTCTGGGCCCTGCAGCAAGCACCGTTATTAGCTGGGGACTGCTTCTCATTCGGGACTTGTTCCTCCTAGAAAAAGGCTTTAAAAAGCATCTTACTGAAACAATCACCTGAAGTAAAAGGCTTTTAAATAATGGAGCAGCATTTAGAGAAGAGGGTTTGATGTTCACAGCGTCCCCCACGCCAGGAGCCAGCTGCAGGTGCAGATTCCTGCCAGGGGCAGAACCTTGCCCAGCAGAGATGCAAATTCAGAGCCAGACCGAGGAAATAAATCCCCTTTCAGCCAAACACCTGCATTTCCCCATCACCTTCTCCCTCTCTTTACACTCCACCCACAGCATTCCCGCTGTGCTGGATAACCACACCAGGGCTGCCCCAGCCCTTGCAGGGGAGGATGTGGGGAGGATGTTTGTGGGACTGTTTGGCCATTCACCTTCTGTGCTGTAACCCTGGTGAGATGGATTTCATCCCAGGCCTTGGGAAAACTGCAGCTTCTCAGGGCAAACCAGGAATTTCTGCATTCAGTGAGAAAAGCACAAAGCTTCAGTGTCACATCCAAACCTTCCCTTGGACACCAGCTGGGAGAGCTGGGAGTGCTCTCCTGCAGAGGAGAAGCTCCAGGGAGGGCCTGAAGGGGCTCCAGGAGAGCTGGAGAGGGACTGGGGACAAGGGATGGAGGGACAGGACACAGGGAATGGCTTCCCACTGCCTGAGGGCAGGGATGGATGGGATATTGGGAAGGAATTGTTCCCTGGGAGGGTGGCCAGGCCCTGGCACAGGGTGCCCAGAGCAGCTGTGGCTGCCCCTGGATCCCTGGCAGTGTCCCAGGCCAGGCTGGACATTGGGGCTGGGAGCAGCCTGGGACAGTGGGAGGTGTCCCTGCCATGGCAGGGGTGGCACTGGGGGGCTTTGAGGTCCCTTCCCACCCAAACCATTCCATGACCCTGTGCTGGTCCATGTCCAGCTCGTTGCCCACCAGGACTGCAGGACTGTCCCACTGAGCATTTGGGCACCTGTCCCTGTCCTGCTGCCTCAGAAACTTTGATTTAACTGCACATTTACACTTCAAACCCCGGCTCAGCGGCACAATCGCTGTTTCAAGGGCTGTAATTACTGTTCCAGGGAAACTCGCTGCTCATTTGCGTTGTGGCTCTGACAGCTCCCGGCCCCCATGGAATGAGCGTCACCCAGGCACCAAACAAACAAATGTTTGTTTGTCTCTTCCCATTCTGGAGAGGGGGAGAGGGGCCAGGCTGAAGCAATGAGTAGGAAAATCAACTGGTAAAGGAGGATGCAAAGCCATCCCAAAGCAGTTGGTGATTTTCAGAGTGGAATGTGGGAATGGTTCTGTTTTCCAGGCAAGGGAGCCAAAGCCCTCAGGGAACAGCAGGATCCCACACACACAGGGTGACTGCCACAGGAGGAGCTGAGGGCCTCACTCTCCCCCTAAAACCCTCTCATATCAACAACCAAAGGCTGGAACGACTCTCCTCTCCTCTCCCATCATCTTGATGGGAATGACTGCTTGGCACATGCAGAGCAGCTTCACAAGGAAATCACAGGAGTGGCTCTTGGAGTGCTCTGTTCAAAGGGGATCCTCCGTGTCTGCTCAGGGAGGGAACTTCTGGTTAAGGCTGGGTCAAATATTTCTCTTTAAACATCTCCCCTCCTGCAGAAACGTCCTTTTAGGGAAAAAAACATAGGCCTTCCTTCCTTCCTTCCTTCCTTCCTTCCTTCCTTCCTTCCTTCCTTCCTTCCTGTCCTCCCTCCCCCAGGACCCTCACGCTTCCCTCCAAGCACTCTCAAGAGGGTGTTAGTTAAATTCACTTTATTTGGTTTGATAAAAACTCCTCAAACTTCTCCCTCCAGACCCCCTCTGAGAAAACAAATTAATTTAGAGCACAGGGTTTTCAGTAAAATTATAAAAGATATCTGTAGGGGGAATCCTGGGGGTTTCCCAACTGGATTTTCTTCTTAGGGAAGGAAGCACACAGATCAAAATCATTTGTTTTGCTGCTGAGAGCACATTAACTTTATCCTAAAAATTTCAGGCTGAATCAGTTCCAGCGACTCCAGGACCAGCCAGGATGGAAAAACAGCCCAGCAACACAGAACAAGCAGAAGTTAATAAATATTTCATCTCTGTAGTTGGAAATAATTTGGATGATGCCTCCATATCCTACAAGGATAATTAAATCCTTCACGTTGCAGTGCCCCAAAGCAATGTTTGATTGCACAGACGGAATTCAATAGAATTAAAGAGCTTGTTAAACATCAGCTCCTCAAGTCAAACAGTTTAACCCTGAAGCTCTGCATCATCTGCATGGAGGAGGATTAAGGAACATTCCAGAACTTGCCGCAGCTGTGGAGAAACGGTTATCAGGATGTCTGAGTCGGGCTTAAGGCAGCTTTAAGGCTGGAATTTTGGTCTCCAGAGGGAATGCCCTGATTAGGAGGTGTTTGGCTCTCCTGGAGCGATGCTGGCTCAGCCCTTCTGCCTTTGTGACTTTTTGTCACTTTTTGTGTGTCACTTTTTGTGTCCCCTCCTCCCCTCCATCACCCAAAAGGTTCAGGAAGGGCTGGACTCTGCCTCGGACAGAAAAGGCACCACTGACCAAAGCCTGCCCCTGCAGGGGCCAAGTGTTGCTCAAATCCCCCATTTTGGGATGGCTGCACTTTCCATGTCTCAGAGGAACTTCCTCTGGGGGAAGGCCAAGTGAGTTACTGTCACCATTGAAAGAAAAATAAATGAGTTTGGGTTCACAGGGCCCTCAAAGCCCCCCCAGTGCCACCCCTGCCCCGGCAGGGACACCTCCCACTGTCCCAGGCTGCTCCCAGCCCCAATGTCCAGCCTGGCCTGGGGCACTGCCAGGGACTGGGATCCCACAGCCTCTCTGGGCACTTGTGCCAGGCCTCTCCTGTTTCCACCGCTCCAACCCCCCCTGCCAAAGCCAGAGTGGGGTGTTCAGGGAGTTTAGTCCTGAAGTTTGAGTTAAACGTGGAATTAACAAAGCGAGGCTTTGCACAAAGCAGGATTATCCACGGCGGCCTGCACTGAAAGGGCCCCGGGACACAGGGAAACCTCACTAAGGATGGAGGGCAATGGTGGTGCTGGTGGTGCTGGGAGCTGCTGCCACATTCCCGGGGGAACGGCTGAACGTGGTCCCAACAGGGCAGGCAGGGATGGGGACAAGGAGGAGCCTGTCCCCTGCAGCTGGGCACTGCCACCGCCAGCGAGCCTGTGGTGACACGGGGACCTCGGTGCTTCACTGCAGGCAGCCAGCCAAGCAATAATTACAGTGATCCAGCGAATGCACAAAGCAATTGAGAAATGAACTGTAAAATGAAGATACAAAATCGGCAGGACCAGTTCACTCCTGCTGGATGCCCCATTCCAGCTCCGACTGCTGGATTTTAACACATTTATGGAATTTTAAGGTCCTGGCAGGAGCTTGTGCTGCACTCAGGTGCTGGGAGCAGCCACTTACCCCAGCACTGAGTCTGGTGCCATGAAACCAGAGATTAAAACTTTTTTTTTTTTTTTTAATTGGATTTCTTCCAATCCTCACTCAAAAATTATAAAAGATGAGGAAGATGCCGCTCAAAATTAAGTTTGGGGTTTTTTAATTTCATGGAAAAAAGTGTGTCAAGATTAAAAGGAAAATACAAATCCTCCTTCAAAACAGAAAGGAAAAGTGAAGAATTCACAGATTAACTGGGGAAACTGAAGTGTCTCTCCAAAATAGCCAAATATTACCCGGGCATAAATGAAATATTTTATACCGATGATTCTGTAGAGCTCCATTTCCCTGCTTACATTCTGAAAAGCTTTGCCTGTTCATGTAACACCCACGTCTGAGCAAAAGCCCTTTGGAATGGAGGAGCTGCCCTTTGTTTGGAGAACTCTGTCGATTTTTTAATACTTTTTTCCTTTCCTTTCTCACCAAAGAGACAAATGACCTTTTCCTGTGAAAGGCACTAATTGTGATGCTCTTTTATTTCCAGTTCTCCCCGAGAGGCCCCAGGGCAGCCCAGGTGCCTCTCCCTTGGTTTGCTCTGGGCAGGTTGATCAGCCCCAGATTTGGGGCTGTGGGATTTAATTGTGCCAGGACTTCGCTCCCGTTAAGGGTTAATGAGAACATCACACCCCGAGCTGAGCAGGGCAAGGTTCATCCTCTGACACATCAAACCCAGCAAGGGAACAACTCATTTCTCTTCCACTGACCTGAAAGTTCAGCACTGCAAAAATAAAAATATTGGGCACGGGCAGGAGCAGGAGCTGGGCAAAGCCTGGTCCAGGCAGAGCTGGGTGGAACAAAAGGTGATTTTAGCAATCAGCATCTTCTGTGCCCTGGGGTGGCTTCAAAAGCCACATCTGAGCCCTCTCAGGCCCAGGATCCTCCTCCAGCTCATCCCATTTCCCAGTAGCCTGGATTTCTGGAAAGCAGCACTTTTGTTTGGTTTTCATTCGGTTTATCCCCCGGAGACAAACTCCACCTGCAATCCAGGAGGAGGAAATGTGAACCTTTAATTCAGGGATGATTCCATCTCCTTTGGAGCAAACTCCCAGTCGAGTTCCCTGTGCCGGGAGGTTCTGTCCCTGCTGCTCCATGAGGATGCTGCTCGTATCCCTTGGATTATTAAGGATTGTAAATCCCTGGAGTAGTTTGGAAAACTGACCTCAGTTTCAACAATTGTACTTCAAATCCGTCCTTCTCTACTGCCCCAAGCCAGCTACGCACACATATTCATGGAACTGAGGGCTCTGGAAGCAGGTATGGATTATTTTGGAGCATAAGTGGGATGAGGAGCAGCTGAGGGGCCGGGGGGAGCTCAGCTGGAGAAAAGGAGGCTCAGGGGGGACCTTCTCTCTCAGAATTCTTTAAGTATTTCTGACACACTTGAAAAACAGGGCTTTTTTAGAGCAGCCATCATGGCAAAACTGAGCATTCCACAGACTCCTTTTTCTGGGAGAATGTTTCCCAAGCACTCTGTGGGTTTCTTGGTTAAAATTCCAAATGGGCAGGGCCTTGAACAGGCAATAAAAACGTTCAGTTTGTTCACACCTGTTGGGCCTGTCAGGGGTGTGTTTGTCTGATCTCAAAATTCTCCTGATCCTTCAGGGTTTGTAGAGAGGGGTGGGAACAGCTCTCCAGGATGGGCTGAGACCAATTAATTCTGCACCCAGGCAGGGCCCTCGGGTCCCCCTCAGCTCCAGGGAGTGCTTTGGCTAAAAGCCTCTTTGAACTGGAGCCTCCTGGGCTGTGGCTGTTCCCCAGCCCAGGGTTTAGAGCTGCAGCTTCAAGGTCTCGTTGCCCTTTTCCCTGTGAGTGCCCCAGATCAGTTCAGCAGGGGCCTCTTTGCCTGAGCGCTTTGTACGGGGCATGAACCGTTCCGGGGGACTTGGTCAGACTGCGGAAGGCACTTCCCGCCCAGTTCCTGGGAAGTTTTCTCCAGAGGCCACAGTCAGGGCTCAAACACAGCACACAGCACCAGCCTGAAACTCAGGCGCTGACTCCCCTAAAGGGGAAGGGCTCCGTCCTTTTTTTGGCAGGATCCTGGTTCAGATGCGGCAGCTCTTCATTGTCTCCAGCTCCAAGCAAGAAGGAGGTGTCTTGTAAACTCCACAAATTAATTAATGAATCCCTCCAAACCTCTCCTTTCTCAGGAAGGCTGGAATGCCATCAGAAATATGGTAATGTGCCATTTGCTAATTCCCCTCCTGTTCCATCTGGGCACAGGAAGATCTTCCCTCTGATCTGTTTTCCATGTACTTGTCAGAGTTGTTAGATCTTGAACAAGAACTGAAGTTTCTTCATCCTTATCCCCCAGTCCTCACGTAAGACAAATCAAGATAAACTCAGGGTTTTTTCCCAATTAAGCCAAGGCTGGTGCAGGCTGCTCAGGCTCTATCACAGTGAGAGATCTGGAGTGAATTTTTCCTGTTATTTTTCTTTCACGATCTTTTCTTGATCATAATTGGATTCTAAAATTAGCCTGAGAAAGGGACTAATTCAAATTTATGACTAAAGATTGGTCTTTCTAACCACAGGGTGCATTTCTGCTGCTGATAGAAATAACATCACAGCATTATCTGACAAGGAAGAAGTGCAGGGGTGAAAGGTGCTGCTCTGTGACCCCTCAGTTCCTTGTTCTGCCCACAGGCAGGGACACAAATTCCAGCGTGAGACAAATCCAGGTGTGTCAGTCTGGGAAGCCTGCATGGCACAAAGCCCCGTGGAAAACAATCCCTTGGTTCAGGAGAGCTGCTCCTGTTCCCGCTGCTGCTCCTGCTCCTGCTGCTGCTCCCGCTCCTGCTGCTGCTCCCGCTCCTGCTGTTCCCGCTGCTCTCTCTGCTCCCGCTCCTGCTGCTCCCGCTCCTGCTGCTCCTGCTGCTCCCTCTCCCGCTCCTGCTCCTGCTGCTGCTGCTCCCGCTCCCACTGCTGCTGCTCCCTCGAGCCGTGGCAGGGCTCAGCCCACCCCTCCATGGTCATGCCAGGGGTCATTTCCCTGATTCCTCCTGTCATTAATGAGAGCCTGACCCCCCTGGATGAACATTCTCAGCTCCTGAATGAGGCTCCCACTCCAAACCAGTCCGGGAGGCTCCTTCTCCCAGTGGCTGGGGGCAGGGACGAGGAATTCAGCTGGGAAAGCATCAACAGCTCCCACACGGCTTCAGCACCAGCGAGGCTTCAACTACAAAATCTGAGCTGTCAAATCGCCACACCGGGCTCACAAGGTTTCCAGGGATTTCCACGTCTCTGGCTCTGTCCTCTGTCGCGTCCTGCAGGCCCCAGCTCACTCTGGTCAATTCAGATGTGTTCACTCACAGCCCTGACCCTGCCTCCCTTTTGTAACGAGAGGGAGCAATGAACTGAGTGCTCTTCTAAATCCCTGGGGAGCTCCCCGGCAGCAGAGACAGTGGAGAGACCCTGGAATCAGAATCCCAGAATGGATGGGTGGGAAGGGACCTAAAAGCCCCCCCAGTGCCACCCCTGCCATGGCAGGGACACCTCCCACTGTCCCAGGCTGCTCCCAGCCCCAATGTCCAGCCTGGCCTGGGGCACTGCCAGGGATCCAGGGGCAGCCACAGCTGCTCTGGGCACCCTGTGCCAGGGCCTCCCCACCCTCCCATGGAACAATTCCTTCCCCAAATCCCATCTAGCCCTGCCCTCTGGCAGTGGGAAGCCACTCCCTGTGTCCTGTCTCTCCGGGGACTGGAATGCTTCTGTGGATCCAAGTCACTGCATTCCCACATGACTTTGAGGAAGTGGCGGTGCTTTTCTGTTTCCCATCTCTACAATAAAACAGGGACAGCGTCACTGATCTCCTCTCAGAGCTCCTGTCACCCACAAACCCAGAGCTCTGTCACCTACACACCCGTGTCTGTCACTTCTGAGCACCCCGGGACAACTGAAGGTGTCCCTGCCCAAGGCAGGGGGTGGATTTGGATGGGCTCTAAGATCTCTCCAAACCCAAACCACTCTGTGATTCCATGGAATCAAGACTTCAGTGCTCTCCCTATATTAATCCCTCGGCATTTATTTACTTTCCTATTTCTGTCCCGTTCACAATCCGTTTCCAGGCTGGCTGTCAGCAGAGCTGCACAAAGCAGCCTTTAATATGGGAGGCGATTGATGCTGATGGGAGCCCTGTTCCCATTTGTCAGGCTTTTATCTTCCATGGAAATGAAATTGATGTGCTCACGACTGGGGGAGTTGTTTTTCCAAGGGTTTAGTGGAGCTGAAATGATGCTCTGGCCTTGTTCTGCTCAGGGTGGATTTCAGCCGGGGTGGCTGAGCAGGGCCGGGCAGCGGGGTGTGGATTTCAAATAGGAACTCCCACTGCTTAATGAACATTAAACTGGTGGTGTCATGGCCCACAACTGCTACTACCCTTGGAGTTTTCCATCGTGGAATTCAGGAGGCCTCTTCAGGCATTGGGAGGAGAAATTACAGAATTTCTGCACAGCTGGAAGTGCTTAAATAAAAGGAAATGAAAGCTCTCCTTGCAGGTCCCAGCGTGACCCACCCTGTCCCACCAAGAGCCAGGGGCTGCTGGGACTGAGCAGGTTTGGGGACAGCCCCAGCTCTGTGGGATTTCTGCCCTGACAAAAACCCCAATTAGATCCCAAAGAGATTTTCCCCATCAGTTTCCAGTCAGAATCAGCTGGGAGGAAAAGCCAGATTTTTTTCTCACACCACATTTTGAAGAAAGTGAAATTTTGGCTCCCTTTCCCCTCCCAGTCACAGGGATTTCAATTTCAATCTTCTTAATGAAGAAATTAGTCCCTTGTCCATCCATTAAACTCCCCGTCCCTCTGTGATCCACTGGATTTCTAAGGAGCAGGGAAGGAGGGGCGTAAATAAATAAATAAATAAATAAATAAAGCCAAATTAAGGAGGAACTTTTTGTTTTGACAGGAATCAAACCAGAATTTCCCATTTCAGTGACCCAGCCAATGATCAGGAACAAGGAAAAATCTCTCTAAGGACACTTCTGCTGAGAGCCAGGCCTTGCCCAGCTCCCTCCCACTGCTCCTGGGGAAGGTGCATTCCCGGGAGGGAAGGGAAGGGAGCCTGGGATGAGCTGATCTGGGTTTGTCTTTCTCTCCTTGCTGTTGATTCCTTTGTCTCCATCAGATTTCCCGGAGCTGACTCACTCCTGCAGCTCCAGGCTCCTGGACTGATGCAGGGATTGCTGGGATCACAGATTCCTTCTGGGAAATGGAATATCCAGGACAGGCCAGAGCCAATTCCTGGCTGAGCTCAGTCTGTGCCAGCCCAGTCAGGACAAGTCCCCAGTCACTGGTGGGTGACAGCAGCCAGACCCCTCAGCTCCAGGCAGGAGCCAGGGATAACAGGACACGTTCCCTTTGGAGAAGTGGGATCTTACCATGGAGGAGGTTGGAAAACATGGACACAGAATTTGGGAGGGTTCACACAAAGAATCACGGAACCATGGAATTGCTCAGGTTGGAAAAGACCTTTAAGGTCATCGAGTCTGACCACGAACCAGCACCAGCACGTTCACCACTAACCCACGTCCCCAGCGGCCACATCCACAGGTTTTATCAGCACTTCCAGGGATGGGGACTCCAGCCCTGCCCCGGGCAGCCTGGGCCAGGGAAAGAATGTTCCTGATGTCCAGCCTGAGCCTGCCCTGGCACAGCCTGAGGCCGTTCCCTCTCCTCCTGTCCCTGTTCCCTGGGAGCAGAGCCCGACCCCCCCGGCTGCCCCCTCCTGTCAGGGAGTTGTGCAGAGCCACAAGGTCCCCCCTGAGCCTCCTTTTCTCCAGGCTGAGCCCCTTTCCCAGCTCCCTCAGCCGCTCCTGGGGCTCCAGCCCCTTCCCAGCTCCGTTCCCTTCCCTGGACACGCTCCAGCCCCTCCAGGTGCTTCTTGCCATGAGGTGCCCAGAACTGACCCCAGGACCGAGGTGCCTCAGCAGAGCCCAGAGATGGGGGGGATCAATTCCCTGATTTTCCATGGAGGAGGCTGGAAAACAAGGATACAGAATCTGGGGGGTTTGCACCTGAAAATGAAAATGAGCCTCCCCAGAGCTGCTCAGTGGGAGCAGAGATTCCCGATTGCTTCGGATTCAAATAATGCAGGAAATTCTCTCTTTTGTTTTTCAAGCAGTTCTATTTTTTCCCAACTTCTTTTTCAGTGTGCCTGGAAATATTTGTTTGGAAGTGTTTAAAGAAAACCTTCACAAACAGAGTCTGCTTCCCACATACATTTTTTATAGTTTTCTTTCTCCTCTCCTTTGCTTCCAAAACCCCAATCCTCAGCACAGACATGTCTCCTATTAAAAAAAATAAAATTAAAGAGTAAAATGGAACATTTCCAGTGACAAGGTGGTGCCACAAAGAAGGACCTTGGATGTGAGATTCCCTTCTTTCCTGGCTGGAGACTCTGGCCAATTATCTGTCCTCAGCTACAGGACCTGGGGACCTTTCTCCTGTCTCTCCACTTTCCCCTCGGAGAGGAGGCAGCTGCTCATCCCAGCAGTGCTGGCCCAGGGCCCAGCTCCTTTTCCTTTGGGGTTTCCTGTGGAAAGGAGCTCCTGGTGTGAAAGGAGCTGGAGCAGTTTGAGCAGAGTGACCCAGCCCTGCCAGGTCACAGCCACCCCTGCCCTGGAGCGGGACATCAGAGACATCACAGACCCAGCCGGGGAATCACAGCGTCCTTAAGGTTGGAAAAGACCTCCAGGATCATCAAATCCAACTTTTGACCGAATTCCCCCATCCCCAATAAACAACAGCACAAAGTACCACCTCTGCTTGTTTTTGAGCACTTCCAGGGATGGGGACTCCAGCCCTGCCCCGGGCAGCTGTGCCAGAGCCTGGCCACCCTTTCCAGGAAGGATTTTCCCAATGTCCACCCTGAGCCTCCCCTGGCCCAGCCTGAGGCCGTTCCCTCTCCTCCTGTCCCTGTTCCCTGGGAGCAGAGCCCGACCCCCCTGGCTGCCCCCTCCTGTCAGGGAGTTGTGCAGAGCCACAAGGTCCCCCCTGAGCCTCCTTTGCTCCAGGCTGAGCCCCTTTCCCAGCTCCCTCAGCCGCTCCTGGGGCTCCAGACAAGAAAGAAAGAAGGAAGTAGACAGATAAAAAGGAACAGATAAAGAGAAATAAATGCTAAGTGATGAAATAAAGAAGATGTGGGGTTCTATCCAACACAGATAAGGAGTCAAAGGCAGTGACAGTGACCCTGACAGAGCTGGGAGCACAAATCCCTGATCCCTGAGCACAGGAGGAAGGGGAGATTAAAGGAACAAGGCTTGTTCAGATCAACCTCTCTGAAGGAGTGGACTCTAAAAATGTCCCCTGCTCGCCCTGAGTGACACAGAGCCATGTGCCCAGGGCTGGCAGGACATTGTCACACTGCCTCAGTCCCCCTGGGCTTGCAGGAGGTTTCTGTGCTGAGGCACCACTGACAGAGGCTGGAGGGAGGCACTGAGGGCTCCTATTCTTTCCTCTACTCATAGATATTTATATTTCCCTGTTAAAAAAATCCTCCTTAGCTGATAGAATTCCAAAAGAGGAAAATCTCCCATTAATGAGCCACCAATAGAGATTTTACAAAGCACCTGACAGGGCTGAAGCTATCAATTCTCTGAATTAACTGGAGTGGAGTTGTGGATGCAAGTGGGAACTCAGCCAGGAATGAATTAAAGGAATTCAGCCTCAGATTCATCAATGTCCTCGTTAATATTTTGGCCTCTCCGTGGTCCAGGAGTGATGAGGGAGAGAGCAGAACTGACAGGAAGAACAAGGCTGGTGAACACTCTGTTCACCAGGCAGGAGATGGTGAGAGGTGCCCCTGCCCCCAGCGTGCCCCCTTCTCCCAGAGCCTGTGCTCAGGGCTGGGAGCAGCTCCCGTCCTCCAGGGCTGGCCCTGGAATGGGCTGGGAGAGAAAGTCCTGGGGCCGTTCTGCTCAGAGCCTCGGGGGAAATGGGAAGCCAGGGAAAGTTTGTGCCAGACTGTGACAGGATCTTGGGCTGAGGTTTTTATTGGATCCACAATGGGAACAGGAGACAGAGGTAAAATAGTAACAGAGACAGAATTAGGGAATCCCAGAATGGTTTGGGTGGGAAGGGACCTTAAATCCCCTCCAGTGCCACCCCTTCCATGGCAGGGACCCCTCCCACTGTCCCAGGCTGCTCCCAGCCCCAATGTCCAGCCTGGCCTGGGGCACTGCCAGGGATCCAGGGGCAGCCACAGCTGCTCTGGGCACCCTGTGCCAGGGCCTGCCCACCCTCACAGCCAGGAATTCCTTCCCAATATCCCATCCATCCCTGCCCTCTGGCAGTGGGAAGCCATTCCCTGTGTCCTGTCCCTCCATCCCTTGTCCCCAGTCCCTCTCCAGCTCTCCTGGAGCCCCTTTAGGCCCTGGAAGGGGCTCTGAGCTCTCCCTGGAGCTTCTCCAGGCTCATGTTCCAGATGTTCCACAAGTTCCAGAACAGACAAAGAAGAGAAAAGAGACCCCTTTGCCATCGGAGCTGTTTACAGCCCAGGCCGATCCATCATCCCAGTGCAGAATTGTTTGACTTCATTTGTGAAATGCAGCTTTGGCCTGCTGGACTGAAATGTTTCTGTTCCATTTTTCATGCTGATAAATGACCCTCCCTCACTGTTGCTCACATTTAATTTAATGCAGGCCTGTGGGTGCACAGCCAGGTTTAAACAACAGATGAACTCAGCTGGGCTGTGCAAGTGTCCCTGCCCATGGCAGGGGTGCCGCTGGATGAGCTTTAAGGTCCCTCCCAACCCAAACCAGTCTGGGATTCTCCGATTCTAAGATCACTGTTAAAATGTGTGACATATTTGAGGTATTTATTCATCTGCTTAGGAAAAAATGTCAAATCACTCATGACAAAATCAAGCTCAAGAAGTGTCCTCAGAGCTGGTTCAAGTGGGATCCTTCACTCATCAGTGTGGTGGTCCAGAACTGGCAATGTTCCCTTCTGAGCTCATTATCTGCAGCGTCTGGAACACAGGCAGCTCCAAAGCCTGATTTGCTTCCCACATTTCAATCCTGATCCCAGGAGAAGAACAAAGTCGTGCCTGTTTCCTTCGGCTTTCAAACAAATCCAGGCAATCAGTGCTGGCTGAATCCCCGACCCCGCCACCTCCCCTCGGGTTCAGAGCCGCCCTCCCTCGGGACCGTCACACACCCCTGCAGGGCCCAGGGAGAGGCAAATTCCCTCCTCCCGGCCGCGCCAGCAGGCAATTCCCACACAGTTCACAGCTCTCAGCCAATTCTCAGACAATTCACCGGCTGCAGGGTTTAACCCCCCCAGGTCCCCTCCTGTCCCCGGGCAGCGCCGGCCCCTCCCGGGCCCCGATCCAGCCGCGCTTGGGCTGAGCCTCCCGTGGCTCCTCGGCTTCGCTCTCCGGGGTCTGCAGGGAACGCAGCCTCGGCACGGACAGACAGCACCAGCGGGGGCATAAATCCCAGCCCCTCCGTGCCCTCTGGGCCTTCCCAGGGCCACCAGTGCACCCCTGTCCCCCCCTGTCCCGTGTCCCTGCCTGGGCCGTGCTCAGGGGACGGGGCTCGGCTGTTCCGGGCGGGCTGGAATGCCTGGGGCATCCCGAGGGATCACAGCCACCCCTGGGAAGAGCAGGGTGTAAATCCCCGCCTGTGGCTTCAGTCCCTCCCGGGGGCTCCAGGCTCTGGGGCAGCTCAGGGTCTGCAGTCTCCAGTCCCACTCTCTGCTCAGAGATCCCACTCCTCTCATTCCCAGAGCCCTTTCCAGGCTGGCACAGCACTCTCTGCTCAGAGATCCCACTCCTCTCATTCCCAGAGCCCTTTCCAGGCTGGCACAGCACTCTCTGCTCAGATACGATTCTCCCCTGGTTCCCATCCATCCTCAGGTGCCGTTCCAGGCCCCAGAGCTGCTGGCTCGCTGGCAGGGCTCCCACCCCGCAGATAAGGGATGTTAATGTCAGCAGTGATGCATAACGTTGGCTCTCCTGCTCTGGGATCCACCTCTATTTGTCTGTTCCCCGCTCCACAGAATTATCCATCTAAGGAGCGCTGTGTTTGGTGTCTGCTCCTGACAGCGGTGCCAACGACAGGCGCTGGGGTTCCCGCTGCAGCCCGGCCACCGGGCACTGCCCTGCGCTGGCCCTGCCTGAGCTCCCCGCAGGAGCCACAAATGGATCTCATCGATTTCAGCTCCTTCCCCAGCTGGGCATCGCAAATTGCAGGAGGAGAGAGCTGGAAAAGCTGTTCCTGGGCTCTAAAGGGCAATTACCCATCCTGAGGAGCAAAAACACACGCGGAGAATTCAGAGGAAAACGAGATAAGTACCTGGAGATGGAGACTAAATGATGCCTGGGAGTTGTTGTGGTTGGGTTTAAGAACCAAACATAAACACAGAATCCTGGCCTGCCCAGCAATCAGGACACCTCTGGAAAATCCCCAGGGCTCAGGGGATTTTTAAAAACACATTTTAGACTCCAATCTGATTCCTGGCTCTTTGGAGGGATTATATTTCCCATTGCCTCCACTGGCATTTGGAAATGTGGGGAAGGGGAGAGTCCCCCTGAATCCTGGAATTAAAAGATATGGAGTGAAAAACCAACAAACCAAGCACCCTTTCCATGGTAAAAGATTGATAACAATAATAAAATTGTAACTTGTAACTGTGAAGGACTGATTGAAACTTTTTCCATGAATTTTAAACTCAGGGAAGTCTCATAAAAGCAGGGTGTAAATAACACCTTTTATCTGGAGAAAATAAATCTGAAAAATGTGTCCATTGATTCCTTCCCTCCAGGAATCAAGGGCACTTTGGCAGTTCTAGTTGGGCCTTGCAGGTTTGGGGACTCTGGTGAGGTGTTTCACCTGTCCTGAGTCCAAGCAGCCTCAGGGTGAGTCCTGCTGCCACCAGTGAGGAAACGTGAAAACAAAATGCACAAAAGTAACAAAAATTGTTACAAATTTCCATGAATTTTGTGGAGAAAAAGGAGAGAGAAGAGAGGGAGTTAGCGATCAAAAGCCAAATTCAGGTGGATGCGTTATTAATTGTCCAGACATAGTCTTGAGTCGGATGTCAATCATCCAAGCCTGGAAATATGGTCCTGTAGCATTTTATTTAATATTTAAATCAACCTAATTGGAATTAATTTTCACACAGAGACAAGCACTGAGTGTCTCTGGTGGAGATGGATTTTTCATTCCCTTCTTTTTCCTTTCCTGTTCTTTGTGAGACAACGACATCAGTGCCTCAAAGCTGCAGGAATGTCAAGGGCCACGACAAACCTTTATTTAAGCCATGCCTGCTCCTGCAGGGAATGTGTCTAATCCTGGCTCCGTGACCTCCCTGGGCAGGTTCCGAGGGAAGCAGCACCAGCTCTCTCTCCCAAATTCTCGTTTCATAATAACTCCCACAAAGGATCAAAGGGAGGCAACCCCAGACAGACAGAGGAGAATTGGCACCGTGCAGCTCTGGCCTGCTCTGAAGCACTGAACAAATTCTCTTTATTGGGTGTTTCCCCCCAAGATCCCTTGGTGAATGACGTTGCTGCAGCCCTAGGGAGCAGAGCTCCCTCCTCTCCTGCAGCAACCACCAGGGGAGGTTTTCACTGGGGTTTTCTGAAGTGAGACCTCTCTGTGAGAGATAAAACAATCACTGAGATTATTTACCTGGGAACAGAGGGCTCAGGCAGAGAGGAGTCGGCTGCCCAGCAGAGTGGGCATTTGCCTGGAGAAAATTCCCAAAGGTTCTGGATTCTGTGCCTGTGGAGGGCTCTGACCCTGCAGGGGAAGGGACTCACAGCCCCACTGGTGCCAGATGAGGAATTGTTTGCCCCCAGTGGGTTCATAAAATGCTCATTCTTCAAACCCACAGGCCCATGGAACCCACAACACCCATTCTGTAGAAGAACTGGAAAGCAAAACACAGCCCAGCTGTGCCCAGTTTAACCAGTTCACCAGGGGGCCGGGTGTGACTTTGGGGTCATCAACCACCAGGGACCACAAAGAGACCCCAGGACTGCAGAGCGCCTGCGCAGAGGGAAAATATGGAAATGATTTTGGGGAAATGATTATCATATGGATGTTTATTCCAGGAAAATCGATGGATATGTATGTGAAATGTAACATAAACCAGGAGCTGTCTCTGTACTCAGCAGTCAGGATATTTTGGAGAAGATATCCCCTGGTGCCTCTGGCTGAGTAAAGGATTTCTGCTTCCGAATGCTGCACGAGTGGGAAGGAGTTCTGTTTTTATGGGCTTTGGTAACACCACCCATCAGTCCGGGATCACAGAAGATCCTGGGCTGGAAGGACCCACAGGGATCTGTCGCTGTTACGTCCAAGGTGCATAAAGAAAACGACACAGAGTCCAGGCTCATGAACAAGTGGAAGCCGAAGCTTAAGCGCTTTGATAATTTTCTAACTACTTTTATAGGATAGATCACAAAAGTGTGTTGAGTGGCAGTAGGTAATTGGTTCCTCGGCCATCCACCCCTTGAGAGGATTGGCCAAGTCTTAAGATACCGATTCCAAAATATTTTCGAAGTCAAAGCCATAACAATCTTGCAAAACAGCTTGCAGGTGCAAGAAGTTTATGGAACTGTGACCTTGTTTAAAATAGTTTACATAGGAAAGACAGTCTGCTCACAGAATATTGAGAAAAGGCTGAAGAATTTCTCTGCTTCTAGCTTTTTAGCACCTACAGGGATCATCCCAGCCCCTGGCCCTGTCCAGACACCCCAACAACCCCACCCTGGGCATCCCTGGCAGCGCTGCCCAAACGCTCCTGGAGCTCTGGCAGCCTCGGGGCCGGGACCATTCCCTGGGGAGCCTGGGCAGTGCCCAGCACCCTCTGGGGGAAGAGCCTTTCCCTCATTGCCATCCCAAACCCCCTGGCCCAGCTCCAGCCGTTCCCTCTACGGCAGACTCCAGCTTCCCAAGGCAATTTCCTGAATTTCCCGTGAACAGGTGCTTTCCCTCCTCCAGAGGAGGCTTTCAGGGAGGATGAGGAGGGCGTGAGGGAGTGAAAGGCTCTGTCAGTGCCACTGGAACCTCTGTGCCCGGAGGGAAGGGCCCAGCCGGGCACGGCGGCGTCCCGGGGCTGTGCGGAGCAGCAGGGACGGGGGAGGAGGACCCATGGCCTTCCTCCGGTGTGCAGGGACCAGCACCCCCTGCTCGGGGGCAAACACAGCCGGGGCCTCTCCAGCTCTGCAGCCAGGGAGGGATCCGGCAGCAGCCGGGACGAGCCGCAGGCTTGGAGCAGCTCGGTCAGCAGATGGCCCCGGGGCCCCGCGGGGATGCGACAATTTCCCGACTTCACAAACGATTTGTACCCGTGCGGCTCGGGGCCGCGCTGGGGATGTGGCGCTGGTGTGACACGGGACGTGCTGTGGCTGTGCTGGGGATGTGGCACACGGAGTTCTCCCTGCCCTGGACACCAGCGCTGGGAATGTGTTCAGTGGGAAGAAATGAATTCTCTCACTTCAGGTTTCTCTCTGCTCTTTGAGTATTTCACAGTCAAACACTTCATTTTTAAATCCCACTCCTTTTCCTTTCTTCATTTGCTTTCCTTTGAACTGTCCCTGCCCACACCTCGTGTGTTTCCATGATTTCCTCCTTTCTTGAGGGGAAAAGGAATGAGTGAGAGGAGCTGGGGCTGATTGATGCTCCCACACCTTTCCACGGTGAGTCAGAGGGAGAATTTGCTCTTCCTCTTTTCTCAGATCCCTTATTTTTTCTTTTCTTCTTTTCTGGATCTGTCCCCAGTGGGATTAACCCCTTGTCCTGTCCCTCCAGCCCTTGTCCCCAGTCCCTCTCCAGCTCTCCTGGAGCCCCTTTAGGCCCTGGCAGGGGCTCTGAGCTCTCCCTGGGTTTTCTCCTCTCCAGGTGAGCACCCCCAGCTCTCCCAGCCTGGCTTTGTGGGAGAATTTACAAAGCAGATGTTTGATTTTCCAAGAGAGTTAAAGCTGAAGGAAAACCTCCTGTTTACACTTAAATAACCTCTGGAGCTGGGAATTCCTGGAGTACATCCAACGCCTTTGGCGACTTTTGGTGACCATGGCGCAGGACCAGTCACTGTCCTGACCTTCACTGGCCAGCACCTCCTCTTATTTCTGCCATCCTTGGCTGTTATTCCAATATTTCAGAGGCTGGGGGTTGGTGGGGGTTTTTTTGGACTGAATTTTCTTTCCATTTTGGAGCGAATTCCCTTCCCAATCCTCTCCTACCATCTAGTGGGAGCTTTGGGTAAAACATCAGCACGAGCTGATTGCTGAGAGGATCCCAGGTGGTGCTGTCTCACCTGAGAGCAACATTCCTGCTCCCCTCCTTACACACAGCTGGGGAAGGTCAAGAGAAGAACACCCTCAGGTTGTGGGAACAGAAAATTATCTTGGGCTGGGGGGCTGGGGATGGAAACTGAGGGGAAAAGGGAAATGACCAGGGTTTATTGTGGATTTGCAGGGAGAAAAGCAGAAAACTGTGAAAAATAAAAGGAAATAAAGATTGGAAGTAAAATATGAGGGTGAAAAAAGTTTTGGAAGTGAGTGGGTGCATTCGGGGGCCTACAAGGGCACTGGGGAGGGAATTTGGACAAAGGCCTGGAGGTACAGGACAAGGGGGAATGACCCTAAGCTGAAGGAGGGCAGGGATGGATGGGATATTGGGAAGGAATTCCTGGCTGGGAGGGCGGAGAGGCCCTGGCACAGGGTGCCCAGAGCAGCTGTGGCTGCCCCTGGATCCCTGGCAGTGCCCCAGGCCAGGCTGGACACTGGGGCTGGGAGCAGCCTGGGGCAGTGGGAGGTGTCCCTGCCATGGCAGGGGTGGCACTGGGGTCCCTTCCCACCCAAACCATTCCATGATTCTGTGATTGATTTTATCAGGAAATCCTGTGGAAAGCCCCAATCCCAGAGAAGTTTTTAGCCCTAAACTGAGCCTGACTTCAGTCCCTGAGCAGTCTGGAACTGCGGTGCTCAGACTGTAAATGCCCCGCAAGGGAGGATCCGGATCTCCAGAAAACTTCAACACAGGTCAGCAAATCATCCAGCCCCAGAGTCCTGGAATGCTCTGGGTTGGAAGTGACCTCAAAATCATCCTGGTCCAACTCCCACCACAGGCAGGGAGCCTTCCACTACCCCAGGCAGAGGGAAGAGAGCAGAAATAGTCTGGACTGGGGGCAGAGTTGGGAGCTGAGGCAGAGGTAACCCCTGCAGTAATGACGCGTGGGCAAGGACCTCACTCATCAGGTGGAAAAGGCAAAGCCGTTCCTTGCGCAGTCAGAATTCCCTAAATCCCAGCACCCCACAGGATATCACATCCTATAAACAGGACAGATGTTCCCCACAGTGTCCCCCACTCACCTGGGGCATTGCACAGATTTTACCTATGATGGTAACAGGCAAACAATGCCCTATAAGGCCACAAACTCCAATGAACACTTCTCACAGGCCCAGTCTGTCCATAAACACACAATCCTCTCTCAGTGCATCCCCGGTGACCTGGATGCACTCCCAGGGTCACCTCCGGGCCCAGGACAGAGCCCCTCTCTCTGATCCTCAGGGCCCATCTCTCTACCACCACCCAGGGCACTCCAACACCCCCCCTTACCCCCCCAGGTATCAGCTCCCACAGAAACCATCCAAGGCCAGAACACAGAACCTCCAGCTGCTGCTTTTACCTCCCAATTCCATTTTCCCTTTGATTTCCTGCTCTTTGAGTGGCTTGCAAACCCATCAAATCCGGATTTTCCATGGCTACATCCGAAATCCTGGCTCTGTCCAGGACAAACAGGGAGCCAGAGCCTTTCCAAGTCCTTTTGTGAGCTTGTTCTGGGAGTAGTGCTGTCCATGGAGAGCTGCACAGCAGGGAACACCCCGGGGAAACAGGAGATCCCATGGGAATCTGCTGACAAGTTCACATGACAAAACACAGATCCTGTCAAAACGGGCATTCCCTGAAGGGAGACTCCAAACCAAAGCTTCTGAATCAACACTTTGAAATTTCAATCTGTCAAAAGCTGACGTTGCTTTGAAAGGAGGTTTGTGTTTTGCTCAGAACAGACAGGGATTTTCAGGTTGCTGTTTCCAAATCAACACTTTCCTGAATGCCACTGCAATGTTGGTATTTTGGGGGCTGATCCAGCTCACAGCCAGAAATGAAAGCTAAAATAATGGAATTCTCAGTCAGAGGCCCTGGGCAGCCTCTTCCAGTGCCTGACAACTCTTTCTGCAGAGAAAATTTCCCTAAATCCAACCCAAACCTCTCCTGGCACAGCTTGAGGCTGTTTCCTGTCATCCTGTCCCTGTTCCCTGGGAGCAGAGCCCGACCCCCACCTGTGACTTTACTCCTATTTTATCCTGGTTCCTTTCTGTGATTCACAAATCAGTTTCAAACAGAATTTCCAACCTTCACATACACACACACACACACTTCTAAGTTTTGCTTTTAATTTCCTGACTTGAATCTTAATTAAGTGAGTAATTGCTTATTTGGGTAGCAGCTCAGGAGCTCCAGTCTCCAGATCCATCAGAGTTATTGTTCACTGATCCAGGATGTGACAGAGTTAATGGAAGTCTTTCCATGGGAGATATAGTGACATATTCAAAGGTCTGCTTGGCATCTCTATTTCTCTGTGCAGCACTGAAAGTGCAGCTGAGTTTTGGGGTGAGTAAGCCCAGGATGAGTCAGCCCCGACTCCCTCACCTGCACCTCGCTGCTGCCCTTCACACCTTGGGCAGGAGGTGGGGTTTCAGTGTGGGTTTTCGTTTGTTTGTTTTGTTTCTTCACCAGAAAAATTCAATGTATTGATAGCAAAGCTGTTCTTGCTGCTTGGATCCTGAGGGGATTTCTGATCCACGGTAGGAAACAGGGAGTGGATGAATCAGCACCCACAGGCTGCACTTCTGCTCAGACCATTTCCCTCCTGGGCTTGTCCTTGGCCGCAGGTATTGATGGGACAGAGTCCAGGGCAGGAGCCAGCAGGGCAGAGTGTGGGGACATCGGGCAGACGAGGGACACAAACCCAGGCACTGAGCCAGGGATAACTGGAAATTGTGCAGTGTTCACATGAAAAATACATATTTTTAAATTCTATGGCAAACAGACACTCAGAAATGGAATCACATGTCCATTTCACGTCAGAAAGCAGCTGAGGAGGGAGGATAGTTACCCAGCTTTAGTGTGAAATAGGTGACAGAGCAGTGAGCAGGGCTTGGCACAGGCACAGCTGACAGTGCTGAAGGTTTGGGTACAGGAACCTCTGGATGGCTCCTGGCACAGGGTGCCCAGAGCAGCTGTGGCGGCCCCTGGATCCCTGGCAGTGTCCCAGGCCAGGCTGGACAGTGGGGCTGGGAGCAGCCTGGGACAGTGGGAGGTGTCCCTGCCATGGCAGGGGTGGCACTGGGGGGGCTTTAAGGTCCCTTCGAACCCAAACCATTCCATGATCTCCAAGAGACAACTCCAGATGATCAGAAAGGCTTCATTTGCTTCTCCATTTTCCCTCTGGGCAGTGCTGACTTTGAACTCCAAGCCCACAGAAGGGACATTTTCCAGTTCTCCTCCCAGAACACTGAGTTCACAGCAGAACGGCCTCTCTTCCTTGTGTTGAAAGATCGGCTCTACAGTGTGGAATATTCTGTTGGAAAACTGCTGGGCCTGGTTCCCACTGCTGCCTGATCCTCTGGTTCTGTTACCAGCCAGAGGGAGCTGGGATTGGAGCCTTCTCCCCCAGTTTGCTGAGCTGGGAGAGCTCAGCCCCTGCTCTGCCACGGGGAACAAGCACAGAGCTCTTCCCACGGCTGCGGCACTCCAAGGGCTCCACCCCTGCTCCAGCACTGATTCCTGCAGCTGCAGGACTCCAGGCAGCCTCAGCCTCCCTCCTGCAGGCACCTGCGCCTGCGGTCGGCCAACTGGCTGCACTGGTGGCAGGAGGGGACAGCACAGGGAAAAGTGGGGAAAAAAGATGACTATCCTTAAAATGCAGCCCTGGCAGCGCCTGTCGTGCTGCTGCTGAGCAGCACAGGGGCTGTGGCAGGTGGGCACTGCCGTCCAGCTCCTGGCTCCATGGAATGACAGCATCATTCAGGTTGGAAAAGGCCTCCAGGACCATGAAGTCCAACCTCTGGCCAAATCCCACCATTCCCAGCAAACCACGTCTGCTTGTTTTGTGAACACCTCCAGGGGATAAAACTTCCAGTTCCAGGCAGTTCCTGCAGCCTCCTGTGATTAGTGCTGGGTGTTAATCAGCTCTGCAATGCTGCACAGCAGGAGAGAGAGGTTTGTGCTCTCATTAAACTTGGAGCTCACAGACTCAGCTGGGAGGGTCTCCTTTCAATCCAGGGAATAATTTAGCCCAGGTTGGAAGGAAAAACTGCTCCTCAGTTTTCCCAGGAACTGAGTGTGGGGTTCTATGATGGATCACTGCTCCCGTGTGTTCAGCAGCTGAGCAGAGCAAAGGTCTCTGAGTGTGTTTTCCATTCCTCTCCTTTCTCCATCCATCCATCCATCCATCCATCCATCCATCCATCCATCCATCCATCCATCCATCCATCCATCCTCTGAAGGGACATCTCCAAGCTGGGAATATCCCAGGGGATGCTTTAAAGCTGCCATGGAAAGCGCTGCAAGGAACTGCCCCTTCCTTGCTTTTCCGTGGCATTTTGATAAGGAACTGCAGGAGTGAGATCTCATGGATTTGAAGGAATGACCCTCCTGGTACATCCAAGCATAAACCTGGCTCTGTTCCCTTTTCCCAGCTGCTTCCCAGCTTTGGGGATTATTCTGGGGACCTTCTGATCAAGTGCCCTCTGCAGAGATTTGCCTGGGAATTCCCATGGCAGGAGTCCCATGGGAATGGCTGGAGCTGTGTCAGGGAGGCTCAGGCTGGAGATCAGGAAAGGCTCTTCCCCCAGAGGGTGCTGGGCACTGCCCAGGCTCCCCAGGGAATGGTCCCGGCCCCGAGGCTGCCAGAGCTCCAGGAGCGTTTGGGCAGCGCTGCCAGGGATGCCCAGGGTGGGGTTGTTGGGGTGTCTGTGCAGGGCCAGGGTGGGACTGGGTGATTCTTTGGGTCCCTCCCAGCCCAGGATATGCCAGAATTCCATGATCTGGCTCTCTCTGTGTCTGACCCCTCTCGGGGGCAGTTCAGCCCTGTCACCCCGGTGCCGTGGGCTCCCATGTCCCCGTGGCTGCCGCTGGGGACGGCTGGGATGTGTCCCAGTGGGAGTTGGTCCCTGCCAGCTCTGCAGGATCAGTTCCCATCACCCTTGCCTGGGGCTCGGAGCCTCCTGCCAGCGAGACAGGAGCTGCTCCAGTGGGGAATTATCTGATTAACCCCAAACCCTCGCTCGAACAGCACTGAGCTCCCACCCAGCACCTGCAGATCCATTCCCTGCTCCTCTGCAGCATCTGAGGGAGAGGGAATGAGGGATTAGGGCCAGAAGGGACTCTGCTCTCAGCAGAAGAGGCTCAGGTTTGCATCAAATGCTGTGGAACCCAAGGGTTGGGTGGTGCTTCCAAAGGAACGCTGAGGGTGGAAATCCCCAGGGAGAGGCTGCAGGGGCAGGACAGGCAGCGCTGCACACAAACACCCCCTCAGTTCAGTCACTGCAGGGCCCAGGGTGTGCCCCGTTACCCACAGGACTGGCTCCCAGTTTGCCCCAGCACTCGCAGCTCCTTTGCCTTGAAACCCCAAAGAACTGCCCTAAACTCCAATTGTTCCATTTCCAGCATTTTTGTTGCCAGGCAGGTTCCTTTGCTCTGCTTTCCTTCCGTCCCTGCAGCAGCTGCAGAGCTCCCGTCCTGCAGCTCCTCTCTAACCCTAGAGGGTGCCGTTCGCTCGGAGAGCCTCAGCAGAGCGCCGAGCTTGGAATTCCAAAGATTCCTGGCAAGTCAGGGAGGTGGGGGAGGAGCTGATGGTGAGAACACCTCAGCCAACGCACTCCAGGTTCCAGAACTCCGGTACTCCCTGTCTGCCTTCCCTGCCCGCCCCTGCTGCAGCGTGGGATGCGGAATTGCAGGGCAGGGAGAGCTGCCGCTGTTATCCCGGTGC
>VZTI01001466.1:263083-373103 GCA_013397865.1 Struthidea cinerea
GGGGCAGGGGAGCTGCCGCTGTTATCCCGGGGCAGGGCAGGGCAGGGAGAGCTGCCGCTGTTATCCTGGGGCAGGGCAGGGAGAGCTGCCGCTGTTATCCTGGGGCAGGGCAGGGAGAGCTGCCGCTGTTATCCTGGGGCAGGGCAGGGAGAGCTGCCGCTGTTATCCTGGGGCAGGGCAGGGAGAGCTGCCGCTGTTATCCTGGGGCAGGGCAGGGAGAGCTGCCGCTGTTATCCTGGGGCAGGGCAGGGAGAGCTGCCGCTGTTATCCTGGGGCAGGGCAGGGAGAGCTGCCGCTGTTATCCTGGGGCAGGGCAGGGAGAGCTGCCGCTGTTATCCTGGGGCAGGGCAGGGAGAGCTGCCGCTGTTATCCTGGGGCAGGGCAGGGAGAGCTGCCGCTGTTATCCTGGGGCAGGGCAGGGAGAGCTGCCGCTGTTATCCTGGGGCAGGGCAGGGAGAGCTGCCGCTGTTATCCTGGGGCAGGGCAGGGAGAGCTGCCGCTGTTATCCTGGGGCAGGGCAGGGAGAGCTGCCGCTGTTATCCTGGGGCAGGGCAGGGAGAGCTGCCGCTGTTATCCTGGGGCAGGGCAGGGAGAGCTGCCGCTGTTATCCTGGGGCAGGGCAGGGAGAGCTGCCGCTGTTATCCTGGGGCAGGGCAGGGAGAGCTGCCGCTGTTATCCTGGGGCAGGGCAGGGAGAGCTGCCGCTGTTATCCTGGGGCAGGGCAGGGAGAGCTGCCGCTGTTATCCTGGGGCAGGGCAGGGAGAGCTGCCGCTGTTATCCTGGGGCAGGGCAGGGAGAGCTGCCGCTGTTATCCTGGGGCAGGGCAGGGAGAGCTGCCGCTGTTATCCTGGGGCAGGGCAGGGAGAGCTGCCGCTGTTATCCTGGGGCAGGGCAGGGAGAGCTGCCGCTGTTATCCTGGGGCAGGGCAGGGAGAGCTGCCGCTGTTATCCTGGGGCAGGGCAGGGAGAGCTGCCGCTGTTATCCTGGGGCAGGGCAGGGAGAGCTGCCGCTGTTATCCTGGGGCAGGGCAGGGAGAGCTGCCGCTGTTATCCTGGGGCAGGGCAGGGAGAGCTGCCGCTGTTATCCTGGGGCAGGGCAGGGAGAGCTGCCGCTGTTATCCTGGGGCAGGGCAGGGAGAGCTGCCGCTGTTATCCTGGGGCAGGGCAGGGAGAGCTGCCGCTGTTATCCTGGGGCAGGGCAGGGAGAGCTGCCGCTGTTATCCTGGGGCAGGGCAGGGAGAGCTGCCGCTGTTATCCTGGGGCAGGGCAGGGAGAGCTGCCGCTGTTATCCTGGGGCAGGGCAGGGAGAGCTGCCGCTGTTATCCTGGGGCAGGGCAGGGAGAGCTGCCGCTGTTATCCTGGGGCAGGGCAGGGAGAGCTGCCGCTGTTATCCTGGGGCAGGGCAGGGAGAGCTGCCGCTGTTATCCTGGGGCAGGGCAGGGAGAGCTGCCGCTGTTATCCTGGGGCAGGGCAGGGAGAGCTGCCGCTGTTATCCTGGGGCAGGGCAGGGAGAGCTGCCGCTGTTATCCTGGGGCAGGGCAGGGAGAGCTGCCGCTGTTATCCTGGGGCAGGGCAGGGAGAGCTGCCGCTGTTATCCTGGGGCAGGGCAGGGAGAGCTGCCGCTGTTATCCTGGGGCAGGGCAGGGAGAGCTGCCGCTGTTATCCTGGGGCAGGGCAGGGAGAGCTGCCGCTGTTATCCTGGGGCAGGGCAGGGAGAGCTGCCGCTGTTATCCTGGGGCAGGGCAGGGAGAGCTGCCGCTGTTATCCTGGGGCAGGGCAGGGAGAGCTGCCGCTGTTATCCTGGGGCAGGGCAGGGAGAGCTGCCGCTGTTATCCTGGGGCAGGGCAGGGAGAGCTGCCGCTGTTATCCTGGGGCAGGGCAGGGAGAGCTGCCGCTGTTATCCTGGGGCAGGGCAGGGAGAGCTGCCGCTGTTATCCTGGGGCAGGGCAGGGAGAGCTGCCGCTGTTATCCCGGGGCAGGGCAGGGGAGCTGCCGCTGCTATCCCGGTGCGGGGCAGGGCAGGGGAGCTGCCGCTGCTATCCCGGTGCGGGGCAGGGGAATTCCCGCTGTTATCCCGGTGCGGGGCCGGGCAGGGCAGGGGGAGCTGCCGCTGTTATCCCGGTGCGGGGCAGGGGAGCTGCCGCTGTTATCCCGGTGCTGGAACGGCTGCTGAGGATCTGCCCCGATCCCGGGGATGTGCAGCTCAGCCCCTTCCTTCCCCTGATCCGCCATGGGATGGAACTCCCATCCTGGCCAAGGTCTGAGCTGAGGGAATGACCCGACCCTCAGGCCCCCACAGATATTCCTCCTTAGGGGTTTCTGTTGTGCCAGTGGGAACATTTCAGAAATCAATCAGTCGGGCCCATAGAGCAAATGCTGGAAGCACAGCAAAGAGTCCTGAGAACGGGAGCATTGGAAGCAGCCAAAACTCCCTGTCCAGGAGCTTTCCATCCTCCCCACGTCCCCCTCATGGTTATTGTGCTTCTTTTGTGACTACAAAACACAGAGAGATGGCAACCAAATGGATTCCTTCCCCTTCCTAGTAGAGACAGGGCTGGAAAGTCAGTCCCTGCTCCAGCTCCTCCCGTTTGGATCCCTCAGGGATTCGCTGTCCGCAGGTCAGGAGGGAACTGCTGCTAAAACCATCCCCTGCCTGAGAATGCAGTCAGCCATTCAGTCTCGATTTTAAGATCTTTTAAAAGACTAAATATCAATTAATAAATATCCTTAACTGCTGCCATAAATCTGAATTGGGAGCAAACCAGATGAGATTAAAGGACCTCTGGAGATCCCTCCCAGACCTGGGTTTAAATTGATGGCAGCAGCCACCTGATGGTCTGAATTAAATCCAGGGATCTGAACCTGCTCTGGGCAGACCAGAGAAAGAACCTGGTGCAAGGTTTGGGAAATGTCATCGTTTTTAGGTCTTTCTGAAATAAGGAACCCCCACAGCAGCACGGCCAGGCCAGGCCTGCAGTAATGACGCGTGGGCAAGGACTTCGCTCATCAGGTGGAAAATGCAGAGCCGTTTATTGCGCAGTCAGAATTCCTTAAATCCCAGCACCCAACAGGATATCACATCATATAAACAGGAAAGATGTTCTCCACAGTGTCCCCCAATCACCTGGGGCATTGCACAGATTTTACCTATGATGGTAACAGGCAAACAATGCCCTACAAGGCCACAAACTCCAATGAACACTTCTCCTAGGCCCAGTCTGTCCATAAACACACAATCCTCTCTCAGTCTGTCCCCGGTGACCTGGATGCACTCCCAGGGTCACCTCCGGGCCCAGGACAGAGCCCCTCTCTGATCCTCAGGGCCCATCTCTCTACCACCACCCAGTGCATTCCAACAATGGCCCACTGTCCGAGGACTCCACTCCAGCCAAAGCCCTGTTTGCCTTTGCCAAAGAGAAGATGAGGCCCCACCTCGAATCCTGGGGTCAGGGTTGGGCGGACTGAAGAAGGACCTGGAGGGGCTGGAGCATATCCAGGGAAGGGAACGGAGCTGGGAAGGGGCGGGAGCCCCAGGAGCGGCTGAGGGAGCTGGGAAAGGGGCTCAGCCTGGAGCAAAGGAGGCTCTGGGGGGACCTTGTGGCTCTGCACAACTCCCTGACAGGAGGGGGCAGCCGGGGGGGTCGGGCTCTGCTCCCAGGGAACAGGGACAGGAGGAGAGGGAACGGCCTCAGGCTGTGCCAGGGCAGGCTCAGGCTGGACATCAGCAGGAATTTCCCCATGGAAAGGGTGCTCAGGCCTTGGAACTGCCCAGGGCAGGGCTGGAGTCCCCATCCCTGGAGGTGTTCAAAAAACGTGTGGATGTGGCACTTCCTGGTATGGTTTAGTGGGAATGGAGGGATTTGGGCAAAGTTTGAACTTGGTGACCTTGGAGGTCTTTTCCAACCTCACTGACCCTGTGATTCCAGGGAAGGAAGAGCAGGAGCTGAGTCCAGGATCCTTCTCCAGTAGCTCCGGCCCCAGCATGGCCCCAGCACCCTGCAGCCCCCTCAGGAGCACTGGGCAGGCTCTCACACACCAAACCTCCCCATGACAGACCACTGTAAATAATTGACTAATAATAAATAAATCGTTAATTACAAGAGCCATTTAAAATCACTTTTCCTCAGATGAGACATGACAACTTCTATTGATGCGAGTACATCACTTTAAATGCTTATTAAAAACCCATTTCGAGCTACTTGTAAAATGGAGTGCATGAAATGAGGTTTATGTTCCCCTATAAACATTTTGCCTTTTTCAGTCATCCAGACACTGAAATTCCTGCCGGATCCAAGCCACTAAAATCAATAGGAAGATAAAGCCCAGCTCTGCAGTATTATTAACATAATTGCTCCACTATGCAAACAATAGACTCTTAACTTGTGCAAAAATAGATGGAAACAAGGCCCAGGAGCAGTTTCCAGAGGATCTGGGTGTCTCCAGAGCAAAGTGAGTTCCCAGCTCCTGACAGCCCCGAGCTGCACCCGGAGCAGCTGCTGTGTCTGCAGGAGGCACCAGGGCAAAGCAATTTGCTGTGCTAATGAGGAGAAAACTCGTCAGGATCATCCCAGGGACCACAGCGCAGAGCTCGGAAAGGTCTCACTGGTGTCCGGAGTGAATCCTGCTGCAACTGCAGATTGTCCAGGGGAGCAGGGGCAGGAAAAGGGAATTTTTCCTTTGAAGAACACAAAAAGCCTGGAGAAGCTGTGGCTGCCCCTGGGTCCCTGGCAGTGTCCAAGGCCAGGCTGGACGGGGCTGGGAGCAGCCTGGGGCAGTGGGAGGTGTCCCTGCCCTTGACTGGATGGGCTGAAAGGTCCCTTCCCACCCAAACCATTCTGGGATTCTACAATTCCATAAAAATCTGTTTAGATTCATTAGGCCCTGATATACAGCAGGAATTGCACCTAAGGAGAGTCAGGAAGGATTTATGCAAGGCAGTGCTGGACAAGGAGCGTTCCACACAGACCAGCTTGGTTCCCATGAACTCCAGGATCCAGGGGCTGGAAGGCTGGGAAGCAGTGCCTGAGGCTGGAGGATTTCTGGCACTTCTGGAGCTGTAACCAGCACTCCCAGGGCACGAATCCCTGCCCAGGGGTGCTGCTTCTCTGCCACAGCTTCTCCTGGTGTCGGGAATCTCTGTCCCGAGGTGTTGGAAGGCTCTGCCCTGTGACTTGAGGTTGGGTCAAAGTATAACACAGTAACTGCCTGAACTGCCAGCTGTTCCCAGGCATTTCCAGGTGGTCCCACTCACTTCCAGATATTCCCACCCTCCTGTCACTGCGGGTGTTCCCATCCTGCTGTCACTCCCAGATGTTCCCAGTCCTGCTGGGCCAGGGTGGGAGCTCTGAACTGGCTTTGTCCATGCAGAAAAGCTGGTGTCGGGTGGATGGACCCCTTTGAGTTCTCCAGCTGTCCCCATCCTGCAGGAACGAACTCTCTCCTCCTCCTTCTCCCTGGATGGATTTCCTCAGGAGCAGCTGGTTTGACCCAAATTGCTTCTCTCTGACCCCTCCTTGGGCTGGGCTCTGCTGCTGTGGGACTGACACCAACTCTTCCTCTCTGACAACATCTGGGGCTCATCTGGGGAGGGTTTTCCATGGCCTCTCCTGGTGCACACCGATCCCATTTATCCCGGGAATTCTCTCGGGGTGTTACTTGGTGCTGCCCATGCTGAGCAGGTTCCTGCATGCACCGACAGTTTTGGAGTTCAGCTTTTCCCCTCAGCCCCACTGCCCATTTTCTGCAGACACAGTAAAGGCACAAGGAGTCAATGGGAAGGTTCTGTTTTGTTGAGGTGCCTGTTCTGGAACCTTCCATTCTCCCTGGAAACTGGGATGGTTTGTGTTCGCAGCTGCTGTCACAGGAACAATGCCAAGCACTGTAGTTTCTTCCTCCCTGGATCTGCTGCCCATGAGATCTCATCTCCTGCTTCTGTGGTCATCGAAGTGACCATTTTCCCACTGTTCTTCCCCCTCTCCCTCTCCCAGCCATGCTCACCCTCACCCCAGTGTCCTCCAGCTCCACCTCCACCAGTTCTGTGCGAGAGAATCCAGCTTCCTCCCACGTTCCCACCTCTGGGAACTCGTTCTTTCATCAGATTTCTCCTCTTTTCCTTCCGTTTATGCAGCTAAAAATCCCATTCTCCCCTCCTCACCATCCTGTGCAATCCGTCAGGAGCAGGGGAGAGCAGGAGGGAATCAGGAGGAACGAGGGCGAGGATGGCTCCAGAGCCTGAGGGCAGGAACGTTAATGGAGGGTTTCTGCTCCCAGACAGGGGCTGGAGGTGCTGCCACTTCCACAAACCCTGCCCGGCCCTGCTGCAGCTCCGCGCTCCAGCTTGGGGTCGTGGAAAGGTCACTGCACATTCGTTTTTCAAGCTAACCCAAATATTTCAAATCAGTGCTGCTTCCACTCTCTGTCCAGGACTTCCCTTCTGTGCTTCCAGCAAATGTTTCCGAGGAGGAAAAGGAAAGTCTGGGCAGCAACAAGAGCAGCAGGATCCAACTGATGGGAGGAGACGGATCCAGCTGGGCCAGCCAGATGGGGCTGGCACTGGGGAGGGGTGGGGACGGTGCCCAGGATGGCCCCGCAGGGTCCTGCGAGGGGCACAGCTGAGTGAACTTCCCCCAGCTGGGGAAGCTGCAGGAGCATCCCGAGGTTGGTTTTCCAGGTGTCCCCACCTGCCAGAGGAATCCCTGCCCTGCCCCGGTGCCTCGGCCTCCAGACCCAACCCCTGCCTGGCACAGCCTTGGCCTTGTCCCTCCTGAGCCGCTCTCCCCGCACTGGCAGGGAACAGGGAGGCCTCGGGAGGAGCCTGTCCTGTCCCACAGCCACCTTTCTGTCCCCAAACTGGCTTTGGGTTTTTATGTGCAATGCCCGGTAATGAGGTTAAATATTGTCGCAGAATCACGGAATCCTGGAATGGTTGGGGTTGGAAGGGACCTCAAAGCCCCTCCAGTCCCACCCCCGGACATCTCCCACTGTCCCGGGGTGCTCTGAGCCCTGTCCAGCCTGGCCTTGGGCACTCTCGGGGATGGGGGATCCACATCTGGGCAATGTAATCCCAAACTGCTCTCCAATCCATCACTGCAATCTGTAACCTCCTCCTTTAATTCAGCCCCTGAGGAATTTGCTCCTCAGGAGGTTGTTTCATCCCAGGTGTGGATTTATTCCTTTTGCAGTAATGACGCGTGGGCAAGGACCTCACTCATCAGGTGGAAAAGGCAAAGCCGTTCATTGCGCAGTCAGAATTCCCTAAATCCCAGCACCCAACAGGATATCACATCCTATAAACAGCAAAGATGTTCCCCACAGTGTCCCCCACTCACCTGGGGCATTGCACAGATTTCACCTATGATGGTAACAGGCAAACAATGCCCTACAAGGCCACAAACTCCAATGAACACTTCTCCTAGGCCCAGTCTGTCCATAAACACACAATCCTCTCTCAGTCCATCCCCGGTGACCTGGATGCGCTCCCAGGGTCACCTCCGGGCCCAGGACAGAGCCCCTCTCTCTGATCCTCAGGGCCCATCTCTCTACCACCACCCAGTGCACTCCAACATATTCCCGTTTCCAGCTCTCACATCAGGATTAGCTAATGGCTTACCCAGGCCCAGCTCTCTTCTGGAGCTTAAAACCAGCTCTAAGCCTGAACTGAAACAGGCACTTCTTGTTCTCTTTTCTGAAGGAAAATTCAGATTTAATGGGTAAGGAAGACATTGACAGGTTTGCATAGAAGGAAAGAACACTTGCTGAGCAGCGGGTGTTGAAGAAAAGCAAAGATTAATGTCAAGTTTTTAACTGGGAACTGAAATTTGTTCAGGTTATCAAGAGAATGTTTCCAGTATTTTGGGTCAAACACTTCCTATCAGATTTCTCTTATTTCAGAAGAAACAAAAAGACCTGAGTCCACTGGATTATTTCATTTATATTCCTGGGGAAATGCTGACCTTTAGAATAAATCAATTTCCAGTAAAACACAACAATCCAGGTTTAGATGCTCCACAGAAAGAACTTCCCCAAACAGGCAAATATCAGCTGATTTCTGTGATAAAATCCACTGTTTTCACTTTGGTGGAAGGACAAAATATTAAAACTGATTTCTTGAGTTCCCCAGCTGAAAACTAATGATGAAAACAAGCACAGTCAGGCACTTGTGTATTCCCAGGCTCTGGAAAACCCTGGGACACAGCTTTTGTGCCATCAAACACCTTCAGCTGGGGAATTACAAGGTCTTATAAAGCTTTATACATTTCTGTGCTACGGGATGGAGTTGTAAAGCTGTTTCAATTTACTTCCAAAGGAGAAGGATAAATCTAAAGAGGGAAATACCCATACCGAAGGATAATTTTTGTATGGATGTGGATAATTTCCAAACAAATTAAATTAAATTGATGTGCTTTGCAATGCAGCCGTGCAATGAACGGTCCTGGAGCAGGGGGAGGGAGGGAAGGAAGGTGTCCTCCAGGAGCACCTGGAGTATTCGTCTGCGGCATTTAAAGGCCCTGCAGGGGAGTGGAGCGGTCAGGAGCAAACGTGGCAGGAAAAGCTGCTGCTCCACAGGGGAAGGGAGGAATTCCACCCTGAAGGGTGAGAGGAGCCCTGGGCAGGCCCTGGCAGGGCCAGGTCGGTCCCACACAGAATTCACAGCTCTGATATCACAGCTCTGCCCAGAATCCCATGATGTCACCTCTGCAGCTCGGCAAGGAAGAATTTAACCCTGGATTTTGCTAGGAGAGACTTTTTGCTCCGGTTTCTTTCCCAAATCTCTCTTGTACTCAGAGGGCTGCAGGAGTAACAAATTGCTTTATTTGCAGTTGTTTGGAAGCTCTTGGGCTGGGATGTTTGAGCCCCTAAGTATCAAATCCCAAATCTTGGGAGGAAATTTCCCGAGAAACGCCCAGCACCGAGGCAGCTGATGGGTACAGCTGAGTGCATTTAGTCAGAGAAACCTTGGCTTCAAATCTTAAAGCAAACAGAGGAACGAATCCATGCAGTGGAAAAGGAATTACGAACTCTGACAGCTCTAACAGCAAGGCAGGCCTCGCTCGGGGCACAGCAAGTGCTGCAAACTGCGTGTCCTGATCCAAGGCTTTGGATACAATAAATCCAGCTGGGATCAATAAGGGCAAAATCCAAGCTCAGGCTCTTCCTGTGCTGAACTGCCGGGCTCCAGCAAACCAAAAATCCTCATTTTTGGGTTAGGATGGAGCTGAACTCAAGCTCAGCTGTCCCTGCACAGACGCTCCAGAGGAACAGAGCCCCCAGCCCTCCAAAGGGCCCTGGCATTTGCAGCTGGCACCTGCAGGAGTGGCACCCGGACACAGCTGGACACCACCAGCCCCTGCCAGGTGTGCCCACAGTGCAGGAGCTTTGGTGACATCCCACACTTGACCCCAGATCCCTCGGAGAAATCCCTGCTCCCTCTGCCCTGGAACAAGCCAGGCTTCGGAGTCTCTGTCGCAGCAGGTTCCGTGCTCTGCCCGGAGTCTCCCAGGGCTGCAGCCCCTGGATCCCAGGAATTCTGCTGCGCTGCCACCCCGGTGCTCCCAGCCCTGGCACCAGCTGTGCCAGGCAGCTCTGCCAGCACATTCCCACTGCCAGGGAGGTCAGCGAGCAGCAGGGAGCACCAGAGCGCGGAGAACATCGGGCACTGCCCTGGGGCTGCCTCTGCCTGGGCACGGGGCAGAGGAAACTGCAGTGGCTGGGAAGGAGAGCCCCAGAGGCTGGGACAGCCCGAGAGGGACAGCTGGGGGAGTCAGGGAATGGTTCCGGTTGGAAAAGACCTTTAAAATCCCAGAATCCCAGAATGGTTTGGGTTGGAAGGGACCTCAGAGCCCACCCAGTGCCACTCCTGCCATGGCAGGGACACCTCCCACTGCCCCAGGCTGCTCCCAGCCCCAATGTCCAGCCTGGCCTGGGGCACTGCCAGGGATCCAGGGGTGAGACCATCCAGTCCAAGCACCAGCCCAGCCCCAGCCCCACGGTCACCCCTCAGCCGCGTCCTTAGGGCCACATCTGTGGGTTTTGGAGCTTTCCAGGGCTGGGGACTCTGCCCCTGCCGTGGGCAGCGTGGGGCCAGGGAGCAGAGGAACCCCGGTGACAGGTCCTGGGTGCAGGTGCCCCACTGCAGCCCTGTGTCCTCGGCCGCCTGTGCGCTCTGTGCTTTCCAAAGGCTCCTCCCCACCCACATTCTCTGTCTGCCCCTTGTGCAGGTGGAGAGGATGGAGCTGTGTGAGCAGTGGGAATTTTAGTTCATTAACTGGATCCAAAATGGAGACAGAGAGAGGAAAGAAACCTGGTGTGTTTTTTCAGTGCAACGTGAAAATAATTATTTCCGTGTTTTAGGATTTTTTGGGTTTGTTTTTGAAAACTGGAAATAAAAAGAAATCCTTTTCAGTCTCAACAAAACCTGAATTCCCTTGAAAATGTGTTTTTGTTTATTTTTTGAAGCTTATTATTGCCTAATTAAGATGGAATAAATTTTAGAGGGAAAAGCTCTTTTGAAGTGAAATAATGAGAAACCCGAGTTCATGAATATCTCAGTTCTCAGGTTTGAGAATGGCTCAGTCTCGTTTTTATCTCACAGTTTGGTCACTGTCCCCTGTCCCCAAGGGGCACTGCAAGGACCCCTAAAAATCTGCTGTTTGTGTTCTGCACCATTGGGTTTATCTGCATCATTTTACCTGCACTGAAACAGGTGCCTAAAACTGCACTCTCTGCTTTGGGGCAGGATCTGAGCCCAGATCTGAGCCCAGTCAGTGAGGTCAGTGGGGTCAGCAGGCAGTGGGGTCAGCGGGCAGTGGGGTCAGTGGGGTCAGTGGGGTCAGCAGGCAGTGGGGTCAGCGGGCAGTGGGGTCAGTGGAGTCAGTGGGCAGTGGGGTCAGTGGGCAGCGGGGTCAGTGGTCAGTCGGGTCAGCAGGCAGTGGGGTCAGCGGGCAGTGGGGTCAGTGGGGTCAGCGGGCAGAGGGCTGCAGGTGAAGGTCGCTGGGAAAGCCCCCATGCAATCCTTGACTCCACAAACCCAGACCTGGTTCCCTTGAGCTGCCGCCACAGGAGCACTGGACAGAGGAATTTGCGAGCTCTCCTCCCCTGACCCCACAGATCAGAGGTTTCCTCTCGGCCATCCATCCACAGCAGCTGGAAAGCTGCTCCCTCCCCCAGAGAAGTGTGATTCCTTCCATCCCTTCACCCCTTTTCCTGCTCCAGTTAAAGCTCAAAGTGCTCGTGGCCGCAGCCGGGACACGACACCAGTGACCTGAGCAGGAATTCTCTTGCTTTACTTCACCTGTTAATCACAAAGGGCACCCTGGGAGCCTTCCAGCCGAGCAGGAGGAGCCCACGGGTGGGACCTGCCCAGCCAGGTGAGGCTTCTTTCCACACAGGTAAATCCTGCAGGGGATTGCAGTTCCTGGAAAGAGCCTGGAATCAGGACTGGAGGGTTTCTAGGGGTATTTTTGCCCCTTTTGGGGTATTTGTGCTCCTTCATCTGTCCCAGGAGCAGCCCAGAGCTGTGGGAGGTGCAGGGCACTGCCCTGGCACTGCTGTTTCTCTGTTGCAGCAGTTGGAGGAGTGAAAAATGGAGCAGAGGGAAAGAGGCAAATCCAAAGATTGTCTCCCTCGAGCAGCATCCAGACCGTGCCCCTTTCCCAGCTGTTCTGTATCCCGGCTGTGAATCCAGCGAGGCCCTCCCGCCTCAAACCACTCCAGTTAATGGGATTAAAGAGGGATTTACAGGTCAGCTCTGCCTTTTCATTCTCTCCCCTGGGCTGTGCCCCAGGATTTTGGAGGGAACGTCAACCTCTGGTTTGGGGGAAGCTCTGGAAGCAGCATCCTGCCCTCCAAAATCCCTGGGACTGATCCAGCAATAAAGATGTTCAGTGCTTGTCACCGTGCATTGCAGCTGGGCAGTTCTTCGGGAGAGGCTGGGAAGGGGAGGGGAAGAGGATGGGAAGAGGATGGCAAGAGGATGGCAAGAGATGGGAAGAAATGTTCAAGGCAAGGCAGAGCCTCAGAAGTAATGGGACAACACCCACAACACCCCAAAAGCCTGAGGCTCTCCAGAGCTGCTGCCAGCACTCGGTGTGTCCCGTCACAGCGACGGGAACTGCCACCATCCCACGGGAACCCACCAGGATAACAGGGAAAAAGGGAAAACGGCCAAACTCTGCTGATTGCTGTTGGAACTGAGCTTAAACCCCTCAGAGCTTTTCCCTGCTCATCCCAACCTCGCTGAGGGAACAGAGCCTGAAGGCTGGAACTTCAACCAGGACTTCTGCTTCCTGTGGCTGGAGCTGGGGCTGTAACAGCCCCGCAGATTTCCCCGGCATTCCCGAGGGAAGGGAAGGGAANGTGAATGGAAAACATTTATACAGGGAAGGCAAGGCGAGGGAAGGGAAGGGAAGGGAAGGGAAGGGAAAGATGAGCCCTGCTCGTGGCCTGATCATCTCTGCTGATGTGGGGATCCTTTTTTACCCCTGTCAGCACCATAAAAGCAGCAGAGCTCCAGAGCCACCATCCCTGAGCCTCAGGCACCCTGAGCACCGAGGTGTCAGCACATTTCCAATCCTGGGGCGTTTCCTGCTGGGAATGGGGCAGGAGCAGCAGCACAGCTGGGTTCAGTAGCTGAGGCCTGGGCGGGCTCCAGGGTGCTGTCTAAGGACTCAGAGCTGCTGTTCTGATTTTCCTGATCTCTGGATGAGCTTTCCTGGCTGCTGGTTAGGAAACGTTTTGCCGCGTGAATGGAACTGATCTGGGAGAGAATTGCAGAGCTGCTCAGAGGGGGATGTGCTCCCAAACCTCCCGCGATGTGCTCCCAGCTGTCCGTAATGTCCTGCTGCAGCCGGGACCGCCTGGAACAGGGCCTGGCTCTGAGCACAGGCTGGGTTGCACTCCCTGCTGCCCCAGGAAGGTGTCCAGGCAGAGCTGGGAGGTTGCGGCTCTCACAGAGCTGGTTCTCATTCACCTTCCGCTGCCACAAACTCAGTCTTTGGCAGCGAAAGCTGAACAATCTTTTGTGAATCTTGGCAGGAATTTTCCTCTGCTGGATAAGGGAATCTTCTCCAGCTTCATTGTGCTCCAGAGGATCACCCAGCAGGCTGAGTTTTTCCTTTTTTAACAGCTCCTGTTCCTGCTGGCTTGTCCTGCCTGTCCAGCCTGCTCTGGATCACACCCAAGCTCCTCTTAAATTATTTGTTTAAAAGGACGTGGCTTTAACCCCCAGCATTTTTATTATTATTTGCCTCAGTAAAATTGCCAGGGGGCATTTTCTAGGGAGACTCAAACAGGCCCCAGAGAGCCCCTGACACGATGAACCCTCTGTTCCTGTGCAGGGTCTCATGGCTGGGCGGGAGCAGCCCTGGCACTGCACTGATTCCATCCTCCCTCGCTCCTCGGAGGATCCCAGGACCCAGCAGCCTGGTGGGAATGCAGCGCTGAGGAGGAGGGAGCAGATGCTTTCCTGGGGTCCCTGCCACCTTCCCTCCCCACCTGTGCCACTCCAGAGGCTTCACATCCCAGGAGATGCCAAGAAACCCACACAGGGTTTTATTTGGATTTGCTTTATTTTATCCTGCTCTGCGCTGGGAGGAGTTACCCTGTCCAAGTGCACAGGAACCCTTAAGGCTCCTCACGCCTGGGTCTCAGTTTGACAGGGAACAGCTGAGCTGGAGCTCTGGGATGGCTGCAGCTTTAGTTCCACAAATATCCCGTTCTGCTCCTCTCCCAGTTCATGATCACAGTGAAGCCACCCCTGTGCAGAGGTGCCCTTGCTCATCCTGCTCACCGAGACTCAGCGCTGGTCACAACTCTCACAGAAAATCATTTAGAAAGGAATAAAAAACCAGGAAAAGATGTTTTGCCTTCAGTTGCCAGGAAAAGGAGCTGCAACCTTTCTTGGCAGAATCTCCAGCGTTAAAAGACTTTTGTGAAATGTTTGGTTTTCAGACAGAAAACGAAAAGGGGTTTTTTGTGGAATGCAGCCACTTTTTCTCCAAGGCATCTGCTCAGCCCAGCCCAGCCCTGTCCAAGAGCCAGCGCACGGAAGTGGTTCCAGACATCCTCCCCCAGCTCCTGCAGGGATCGATTCCATCTCTCTCCAAAGCAGCTCCTTCTCCTCTCCCCAGCATTTTTATTTGTGCTGTCAGTGCCCACAGCTCAGGCCCTCCTTACCCCCCTCTCCACATCAATGCTCTGTTTCTTCAGCCTCTCCCTGCCTGCCTTCCCTCTCTGATCCAGAAAATCCATCACTTTTTGTGTTCTCAGCTTTGGGATTGTTCATTTCTCTGCTCTCGGCAGCAGCAGCTGCTCCAGCAGGACCAGGACCCCCTTTTCACCCGTCCCAGTGGTGTCCACCCACCCTGGGGGTTTGGGAGGGGGTTTGCACCTGGATCTCACTGGGGTCAGGGCCCCCAGCCCCCAGAGGGGCCATTCCCACAGGGACACATTCCCTGATGGATTCCAGTGCCCAGAGTCCAACCAGTGACCCCTCAACTCTCAAATCTCAGAGGGTGGGGAGGCCCTGGGATGGAATTCCCAGAGCCGCTGTGGCTGCCCCTGGATCCCTGGCAGTGCCCCAGGCCAGGCTGGACATTGGGGCTGGGAGCAGCCTGGGGCAGTGGGAGGTGTCCCTGCCATGGCAGGGGTGGCACTGGAGGGGCTTTAAGGTCCCTTCGAACCCAAACCATTCCATGATCCAAGATCTCTCAAATCAGTCTCAGGGCTGAGTCTCTGCACAGCCACGTGTGGGGCTGGGATTCCCAGGTTGTTTGATGAGATGTAGGAACCACTGAATTCCCATAATTATTTTTCTTTTCAATTTTTCTTTTCTCCCTGAAACATCTGAGATTTTACATTTTTCCCTGTCCTCCTCCTCGTGACACTTCCAGGCCATTTTCCAGCTTCTCTGGCCCTAATCTGGCCCTACCTCTCTGTCTCATTCCATGACCTTTTAGGAAGAATTTGTCTCTTCCAAGGGGATGTTCTGTCCCATGCCCAGCCCCTCCCTGGTGAGGGCCAGCAGAGCTGAGCAACGGGGCCCAAACCACCCAGGCCCCAGCTCTGCACGGGACACCCTGCCCATGGTTATCCTGGGGAAATCGGCTCTGCCTGGAGAAACAAGGACAATATTCCCTCAGAAAGGCACTTTGTTGTTCCAAATTTCCCCTCTGTAACTTAGCAACATTTTTCATCAGCCAAGGAGCTGTTCTGAAATATTTTCTGCAATGGAAGGCCCTGAGCTGGGAGCAGTTGGGTGCTCCCTGGCTCACAGGTGCCCAGACAGACACAGGGATGTCTCCCTGCCAGGCAGGATTGGGGCTCCCTCCTCCCAGATTCCAGAGAGGCCAATTACTTCCAAGTCACTTGGCCTTTTCCTGTCTGCCACTGGTGCTTAATCGATGGCCTGGGTTTAACGAGGCAGAGGAGCAGCGAGAGAATCCAGAGGCTCCATTCAGTCGGGGATATTTCACATGTAACCTTTGGAGGGAAGGTGGATCTGCCCTGCAGCTGGCACTGGGAAAATCCCAAGACTGCAGCAGCTGAGGGGGACTCAGGCTCTGCCTGATAAACAGGGAAAACTTCCAGGAAAGATTTTTTTAGTGAGAAAATAACTTGTCACCTTTCTCAAAGCATCTTCATCCCAGGGCCTGAGAGCAAGGCTGGTGAAAGAGCCTCAGTTTTAGCCCACAGCCACAGTTCCCAGCTTCCCCCTCACTCCTGGAAGCTGCTCCTCCTGTTCCAGCCCCCACACAGCTCCAGGGCACACAGGTGCCAACCCCGAGGGGATCCAGGGATACACAGCCATGGAGAGCTCCTGATCCGGCATTCCAGGGATGGAGAGAACACGGAAAGCAAGGAAACCCCTGCAGCACAACAAGGATGAAGGCACTGAAAAACCCTGGTGCAGGCGCTGAAAGCCCCGGAGAATCCCTCTGCACAGGGAACACAGGACCCCAGCACCCGATTCCCTCTCCTCCCTGGGAAGCGACTCAGGATTCCGCCCACTGCTTTATTCCAGCAGCTTCCAGCCAGCCCCTCAGGACTCCTCCTTGCTGGAGTCTGGGGAAAGCCTTCCAGGGAAACAGCAGGGAACAGGGACAGAGCCATGCCCAGCCCACAGACACAGCCACGGCTTCCCAGCTGAATTCCCACAGCTGAATTCCAATTTTACAGGAACGCCAGTGGGCCTGGAGACGATTCTGTTGGGAAATTCCCATTGACCTCTGCCTTCCTAAATCCCAGCATTTCAGTGTTGCTGAGAACGGTCCCGGCCCCGAGGCTGCCAGAGCTCCAGGAGCGTTTGGGCAGCGCTGCCAGGGATGCCCAGGGTGGGGTTGTTGGGGTGTCTGTGCAGGGCCAGGGTGGGACTGGCTGATCCTTGTGAATCCATCCCAAGTCTGGCTATTCCATGATTTTATGATCCCAGGAACCACACAATGCCAGAGGGAAAGCACCACATTCTTATTAGCTTAAATCTAAATACAATGCAATTAAATCAAATCAATGATCAGAATTGTGAGACTGGTCCTGGGTCCAGTTGGTGACTCCAGGCCACTGGAGCTGCCACTGGTTCCAGTAAATGTGCAGGGATTGCAATCAGCTGGTGTCTAATTAACCTCAATCACTGTCTCATTAGCTCCAAGCACAATTCTAACCATGGAGCCTTCTCCTGATCCCTTCCCAGGAGGCTTTGTTTCATTTGGGAACGGGCGGAGTGGGGCAGGTGAACTGTGCTGGGAGGATCCCTCGCAATGCCCAGTGACCCCACAGACATCCCCAGACCCCACAGACATTGTGGCATCAGCACCAGGGATAGTTTGGGCACTTCCCCAGACCAGGTTTTGTGTGCAGTCAGTGGGAATGTCTCAGCCATGCTGAGAGTCCCCAGCCCTTTGTTTCTGGAGCTGCTGGGGGGTGGTTTGGGTTTTTTTTTTTAATTCCTGCTGTTCTGGTGTGGTTGCTCTAAATCCTCCATCCCTACAGAGGCCAAGACAAGAGGATTTGTACGGAACGCTGCACTGATAAGGGTGTTTCCCTTGATAACCAGTTGGTGTCAGTTCACTGATGATTCCTTACCCACAGCTTTCCTTTTGTTTGTCTTTACAGCTCCATCACAGAAATCACTTTGTGTTTGCAATTCAATTGTTTTTCCTCCTTTCTTGTTCCTCTACAGCAAATATAAAACCCACAGCCTTTGGAAATCACACAAGAAGGTAAAAAAAATCAATATCTACCTATGGAAGTGAGAAGAAATAAAAAGCCTCCAAGCCCCCCAAACCAGGAAGTTTCGATTCTCCTCTGAAGCATTTGGTTCAGCGATCACGCTCAGCACAAACCCCAGCCCACAGCCCCTGAGCAGGGCACTGACTGCTCCAGGAAAGAGGCCCAGGCAAGTCCTGCCACTGACTGCAGTGGATTTGTGTCAGCAGCGAGAGTGGAAATCATTGGAAAGGCACCAGCAGAAGAGTTGTTCAAATCCTGCATTTCTGGTGTTTATTTTCCATGTCTCAGAGAAACTTCCTCTATTTTGGGCTCAGTGAGTGCCTTTCACCATTAAAAGAAATGAGTTTGGGTTCGAAGGGACCTTAAACCCCCCCAGTGCCACCCCTGCCATGGCAGGGACACCTCCCACTGTCCCAGGCTGCTCCCAGCCCCAATGTCCAGCCTGGCCTGGGGCACTGCCAGGGATCCAGGGGCAGCCACAGCTGCTCTGGGCACCCTGTGCCAGGGCCTGCCCACCCTCCCAGCCAGGAATTCCTTCCCAATATCCCGCAATTTAAACCCACAATTCTGAGATTCACCAATCTGAAGGTTTCCCAAGTTTGGTGTCAATACCTTCACCTAAAACACAGCTTGGATGTAGTCAAACATTCCCCTGATATAAACACTTCTCTGAATGGAAAATCTTTCACTAAAATGGGGATGCTTTGGGGAGAAGTTGATTTTTTGACAATGTAATGTTTCCCTGACAATTCCTAAACCCCTCTGGAGTTGGGACCTGGACCTTGTCTCTATTGAGAATCCCAGTTTGGGTTTTTTTTAATACCCTGGCTGCCAGACAGGAGAAGTTAAATAAAGTTAAATGAAGTCTTCCTTCCTTCACTTTAAATGTCGGTTTTACACTTGTCATTTTGAAGGAAACACAACCCTTAAGCAAACAGAAAGAGCTATTCCAGCAGTTTATCTTTTAAAAGAGTCCTGGATGTGCCATGAATGGTAGGGAAATGTGATTTCTCAGGGCCTGAACCTGCCCAATCCCCAACAATACACGAAGAAACCACTCCCCAGACGATGCCAACGCTGCAATTTGTTGTTTTAGAGCTGCTCTATAAAGAACAAAGCCCCCAGCTGAGCACATCACACGTGGTTGTGTCTATCTTTAAAGATTTGAGTAGGAAATTCCCTGGGAACCCCTGGAATCACTCGTGCTGCAAAGCAGGCACATGCTGGAGGTGTCTCATGAGCTGCCTGAGGATCGGGATGAGCTTCATGAGCATTCATCCCAAACACTGGGCAAACACGAGCTGTGAAACCCTCATCAAAAATAAAAGGCCTCAAGGCATTGCGAGATGATTCATGGAAAACAAATTGTGGAGCCTCTTATCAAAGGCGAGCAAACAGCCCATCGTGCAATCAGCAGCAAAGAGCCTGGGCTGCGCGGGGCTGCGCGGATCGCACCAAAGCAACAGCAAAGGAAGCGTGGAATAACTGCAGATCAGAGGGAGCAGCACCTGCGGGTTCCAGCGTGGCACAGAGAACATCCGGCTGGGAAACAAATCTCACCCAGCTCAGCAGAAAAGCGTTCAGTGAGTCCCGGAGTGACAAACTCTGAAGGAGCTGCACCTCTCGGAGCTGTGCTGGGAGCAGGGCAGGGCTCCAGCAGCACCAAATCCCAGACCTGGACCTGGAATATCTGGACCAGAGGGCTGCATTTCCCTGGATTAGCCAAAGCCCGCTCCAGAGGAACTCACTGTAAATACTGACTCAGGGAATTTGGAATGCACAGCTCGCCTTCCTTAACGCTGCCAGGGGCACTGCCGGGCCCCAAACTGCTCCTGCCTTCTGCATCCCAAACAAATCAGCCTCGGGCAGAAGTGTCTCACACAGCCAAGAGCTCTGTGAGCCAGACCCCCCTGACCTCTGCCACAGCAACTCCGGCAGCTTTCCTGCCCTGATTTACCTGAATGGCCCAACTCCCATTCCCCTTGCACCATTGGTACAAGCTCAAGGCAAGGAGCTCAGCAGGGTCACAGGTTTCTCTCTCTGTTGCAGCACAGCACCAAATACCTCACTGTCCTTAGCAAGGTGCTGCCAAGTGGCAGCACAATGAGGGAATTTATCCTCTGCTGGGACTGTACCTGTGGAAAGCTCCTTAGCAACCACCTGAGGAAAACTCTCCTCACAAGACCGCAAAGAAAATCCAGCAGTTTATGGCACAAAAAGTTTCTGGAGCTTTCTGTGAACTACTGAGAATGCAGTGTCCAGCCAGAAAATGCTGAGGAGCCAGAAACAACCCCAGCTGCTTTAATGAGCCCACCCAGTAAGCAAAATTAAAAGAACAGCACTCATCCAGAGCCTGGCATTTGGAACCAGGGGATTACGGGCTCAGAGGAAGTGCTGGGTTCACCTGGGCTGGGGACACTCTTCAGTGTTGGTCTCCTGACAAAAGTGCAGCTGCTCCTGCCAGAGCTAATGGGGATGGGAGCAGGAGGAGAGAGGGAACCCCCCTGCCGAGCTCCCTGCCCACTCCTGGCTTATGGAAGTCAGGCCTACATGGGCTGTACCTTTAAATCTGCGGCCCAGCTTATCCTCCTCCACCTCCTGCCTTCTCCTGAACTCTGCTGCTCTGTTAATCCCTTCCTCACAGCCAAAATCAGCCTTTGCTGGTGGAAAAAAATGAGTTTAGTCTCTCCTGTGTCTTCCCAGCCTCTGCCTTCTCCCAGGTCTTTCCAGGACCCCCGAGCCCTGCAGTAATGTCATCTCCCTTCCTGATATTCCTTTCCTCTTAACAAGGATTATTAATGAATATTTAAAGAAGCTTTTTGCTACCATGAAGATGTGACTCTTAAAAGCCCCAATGTCCCCACCTTTCACAAAACCCACAAAGAAACACAAATCCCAAATGGGAATTGAGAGCCTGAAGGATTTGCTTGGACCTCAGCAAGGAGCTCCCTGCTTGGAGCCCAGCCCTGTGTCAGGGAAATGTGAAACTGTGCCTGCAGAAGGAGCACAGCCGGCTTGGGGCACAGAAATAAACCCAGCAGCACAACTGCTGAATTATTTGTGCTTCCCAGGTGAGTTCCCTCCAGCGAGAAGGCCGGAGAGCGCTCACGGAGAAAGGGAATTACAACCCCAATCTCCTTGTGCCGAAGAGAAGCTTCAATTATTTATGGGGGCTTGAAATATTTAGCTTGGCACTCGTGCCCTTAAGGAAACTCCAGTTACCACTTCCCCGTCACGAGGAGCCAATCATTTATTCATGGGATCAATAGGAACACGACACGCAATGCGGGTTCCGAGGAACGCTGGTTCCAGGGCAGCACAGGGGTCGGGGCTGCAGGGGCTGTGTCCTTCTGGAGGCAGTAACCTGATTTTTGAGTCATTTAGCCATTCCACAGGCCCATTGCTAGGAGGGTTTGGTATGGAAAGGTAAATCCCGGAACCAGGCAGGGATCCCAGCGGGGGCTGAGCACACCCAGGTGTGGGGCTGGGGAGTGGAGAAAACCCCCAGACCTGCCCTGGGTGCAACAACTGAGACCGCTGGAGATTTTTGGTGGATTGCTGAGCTTTTCCTGGCAGGGAATGGCAGAAATACAGCCTGTGACCAGATTTCAGAAGCAGGAACTGAATCTGGGACCTTGGAACCTGAAACCAGAAATGTCTGTGGGTTCCCTAAGGATCCTGTTTTAGCAAGGCCTAAAGCAGGCCCATGGAGAGGGGAATAAAAGTTATTTGCTTGGCAGCAAAATCATTTCATGGTAGGGAAAGGTGGGAAAATCCAGTTCCCATTGGCATCCTGGGCACATCAGCCCATTTTCAACAGCCAGAATGGGAAGGATCCTTCCAAATCACAGAGGGACAACACAGCAGGAACCTATTTTAACCTATTTTTATCATCCTTGAAGTCCTTATGGAGGTGGTTCTGCCCATGGATCTGGCCCTTAAGGTCACTTCCAAACCAAACCATTCTGGGATTCTGTGATGTTAATAAATAGTTCTCTCATCAGACATCTCCAAATCTCCAATAATTGCTACTTAATCAACAAATGCAGCAGTCTGGGAAGTGGTGAATATTGATGAGGTCGAGGTTCCAATACAAGAGCAACACTGAACGCGTTGTGACTGAAGAATAATTGAACTTTAATCATTTTAAAGAACTAAGAAAGGTCCTCTATGAACGAATAAAGGCAGAAAAAATGTTCCCAATACTTGTTGAGGTGATCAGAGACTGCTGTTATTGAGTTGGATTTTACAAACCGAGACAGAATTCTCAGTCCAGGCAAAGGCAATGGGAGTCCCAAAGCACTGCAGCTTTGGTTCCCTGGAAGTCCTGGAGATCATCCTGGACAGTGGCACAGGGAGTGACTCCCACTGCTCTTTGCTTGGGGCTGCATTAGCCCATTATGCCATTATCCCACGAGTGGCAGGAAACAGAAGAGAATTTGACATTCAGACTTCCCAGTGCAAATGGAGAGAAATGAACACTTTTGTTTCTGTGAACATTTTCAGACATTTTCTATACGAGTGCTCAGTGAAGAGCTTTGCGTCTGCCCTCTCCTACTTCTTCCCACATTTATAAAGGATTTTGTCTGTAAAGAGGCTCTAGGAAGATGAACATCAGTGACAGAACCTGCTAAGGGGAGATAAGGTGGAAGATTAGGTTGTGCAGGGCAGCTGTGGCTGCCCCTGGATCCCTGGCAGTGTCCCAGGCCAGGCTGGACATTGGGGCTGGGAGCAGCCTGGGGCAGTGGGAGGTGTCCCTGCCATGGCAGGGGTGGCACTGGAGGGGATTTAAGGTCCCTTCCAACCCAACCTATTCTGGAATTCCAGGATTCTCTAATCCTTCTCCTGGTGCAGTCGCACCTTGTGCTGGGCAGTGGTAACTGTCCTTGTCTCGCTCCCCTCTCCCCAAAATCTCAGTGCAATCCTGATTTTCCACAACTGCAGAACCATCTCAGCACTGCTGTGTTCCTTCCACCAGGAGCTGGGAGGGTCTGAGCAAACCGACACGAAGGCAGCTGTGAACTGACGAGCAAAATCCCCCTCCTGTGGGAAGAACGGTGGTGTTTTAATGCTTCAAAATGCAAAACTTCCTGAAAGCTTGGAATGAGAATCCCTGTTCGTGCTGTGCCTGTTGGCTCTGGTGGCTCCCGCTCTTCCCTTGCCAAACCCAGCAGCAGCACCCCTTGGATTTGTTTAATTCATCACGAGGCTTTCTGGTGCCTAAACTGCAGCACGGGCCCTCATGGCCACAGGGCAGGGTGGGAAATCACTTTTGGCACAGGAATTTTATCCAAAATGTGGGGGTTTAAAAAAATAAAATCATCAGAAGGCACAAAATCCAACCCCAGCAACTCCCCTGCAGTATGAGACAGTTTGGGCCCAGACTGATGCCCAGTCCACACAGAGCAATTTCCTGGATTGTTCCCGGGCAGGAAAACTAAAGCTGCTTTTCTTTGTCAGCCTGGGCTGGGTCGGGGTTTTCCCACACTGAAGTCTCATTTTGTAGGAATCAGCTCTCATGGATGGATGGAGGGATGGATGGATGGATGGATGGATTGATGGATGGATGGATGGATGGATGGATGGATGGATGGATGGAGGGATGGATGGATGGATGGATGATGGGCAGGGGAGCTGCCTTCAGCTGAGCTCACACCCCAGAATCCCCCTTGGCCGAAGGGGCTGGGGGTCAGTTAAGACAGGAGATTTTGGGAGGGGGAAACAGGGCAGTTCCAGCAATTTCCACTCCAGCTCCTTCCTTTTGCTCAGAGATGAACTGGGAATTATTCCCTCAAATCCCAGCATTTAAAGCATCTCCGCCAAAGTTTGGTTCATTCCTTTAAATTTCGTTTCCAATCTGAACCTCTGTCAGTGAAAGGAAAATGTGACAAAGGGAATGTGACCACCAGCAAGCAGCAGGTGTAGAGAAAAGTTGTAAAAACAGCAGTGGCAACAGAATCCCGGCGTCCCGGAATCTCTAAGGCTGGAAAAGCCCTCCCAGACCATCGAGTCCAAGCTGTGCCCGATGCCCACCTTGTCCCCAGCCCAGAGCACTCAGTGCCACCTCCAGGCCTTCCTGGGACACCTCCAGGGATGGGGACTCCAACTCTCCCTGGGCAGCCTCTGCCAAGGCCTGAGCACCCCTTCCATGAGGAAATTCCTCCTGGTATGCAAGACTGGACATTTTATAGAGCTGGTTACACTTTTTTTCCTCTAAAGACAACTTTTGCCTGTTGCTTTCCAGCTCTGTATTGCTGCAAGGGGATGATGACATCGATATTCCCCGCTGTCACTGGGAATTTGACACAGATTAATATTAAACTGGATATGAGATGTTGTTTTTCCATGATGGGTCTGTAATTACGTGGCTGATAGCAATGACAGTGCTGGAGCAGAGCTGTGAGCTACTCAGGGAAAATTAAAATTAAACCCCAATTCCACACTCACTGAGAGCACATTCAGGAAATTCAGCTGAGTTCACACACAGGATTTGCTTTCTGTGTCCCCCAAAGGCACAAATGGTTCTTGTCCTGAGCTGCCAACCTGCAGCACCAGGGAGAGGAGCCTGAGGAACCTCCCCAGAACCTTCCAGTGCTGCAGAGCAGCTCCTGCTGACCCCACCATGGACTGGCCTCCGGCAGGAATGGGGATGAAGAAATTTCCCCCAATAACCACCCTGAGCCTCCCCTGGCCCAGCCTGAGGCCGTTCCCTCTCCTCCTGTCCCTGTTCCCTGGGAGCAGAGCCCGACCCCCCCCCCGGCTGCCCCCTCCTGTCAGGGAGTTGTGCAGAGCCACAAGGTCCCCCCTGAGCCTCCTTTTCTCCAGGCTGAGCCCCTTTCCAGCTCCCTCAGCTGCTCCTCATCAGCCTTAGAGCTTTTCTTCAGAAAAATAATATCAACATCTACACATGCAGCACATCCCCACCGCAGTTTCCCTGCACTGAAGCCCAGCACCACCAGCTCCTGCAGAATCCCTTACAACAGCCTCACCTCGGCTGTTTAACACCTCACATGTCACTTGTAGCTTTCTCTACTCAACCATCAAATTATCTCATCACAGAATGAGAAGAAAGGAGAATTACAGTCGTCAGCACTGAGCACAAATAGAAGGGAAGGTTGCAGTTGAAATAAAGCTTCCAAAACTTGCAAGTCTTTAGCTGTCCTTTCTAGAAAGCTCCAGGAGAAGTTCCCCCCTCCTGTGAGGGTGACAGCCAGGCCAGCAGGGTGTTTGGTGCGTCCCACCTCGGCCTGGCTCCTGGATCCCTGGGAATTGTCTGATGGGTGAATCCTCTGAGGGATTCCCTCCCAACCCCCAGGGACACATTCCCAGCTCAGGGGGGGCAATCTGCCCCCCTGCCTTTTCCCTGGGGCACACTCCCCACACGTGGGAAGGGAAATGGCATCTGAGCACAGAATGGTTTGGGTTGGAAGGGACCTTAAAGCCCAGCTCCTCTTCTTCAGCGCACTTTTATGTCAGGCCACGGTTTAACTGGACAAATGAAACACCCCCACGCTGCAGTGCCATGGGCTCAGGGACAGAATTCCCTCTCCAGTGCCCAATCACACAAAGAGTGACACAAGGCCGTGAGCCCTGCAAGCATCAAAATCCTCTGGAGGGTCAGAAATGGTTTCCTAAAGGGTTCAGACTTGGAAGCACCGGCTGGTTCCAGCAAACAACAGAATCTGTAGGTCCCCCTGGTGCCCTTACCCCAGGATTTAGGGAGGTGTAAGATCTACCAGGGAGTAAATCGAGTTCCTCAGAGGGTTCAGGGGTCAGCCAGGCTGGGGGAGTTTGGTTTGCTGGACAGGTCACCAGTGGGGAAAAGGGCTCAGGTTCTGCACGCCTGCAAAAACTGAAATCCAGGTACCTATCTGGCCCAGCCAGGAGTGCTGCACTTCTCCTTTTTCCAGGAAGGAGATTCGTAATTGTTTGGATATTCAAACAAATCTTAATTGTGATTTAATGGCTCACACTGTAATTAGCCTCCAAGGAAAAGTGCTTTCAATTATCCATGTAAACATCGCATTTGTTACACCATTACATGTTCTGCTAAATTTCCTGATGAAGAGCTGGGAGTGGAGCAGCACCAGGCCAGAACTCAGGGAACAGAGGGAAAGGAGGGATGTGACTGGAAATTATCCCTTCTTCCCTCTGCGTGTGACACTGGGAGGGTGCCCGTGGCTCCTGTGGCTGTGGCCGGCGAGGCAGTGACCTGCTCAGGAGGTGGCACTGAGCCATGGAGCTCCTGTCCATGCCAGGGGGGATAACCTTGCTCCTGTCCCTGGATCCCAGTCAGGTTCCAGCACATGGGATGGAAGAGCATTCGCAGAGCCCTGAGGCACAGGAAGAATTCCCTGCTGTGTGGTTCTGCTATATTTATTTTGGTACGTGGCCTTTTATATTTAATGGCCTCAAGTTGCACCAGGGGAGGCCTAGATTCGATGACAGGGAAGAATTTTCATGGGAAGGGTTGTAAACCCCCTGGAACAGGCTGTCCAGGGCAGGGGATGTGGCAAAATCACCTGGACATGGCACCTGGGGACAGGGGTCAGTGGTGACCATGGTGCTGATGCTGGTTCATGGTTGGACTTGATGACCTTAAAGGTCTTTTCCAGCCTCAGTGATTCCGTGATCCTCTGTGCTCTCATCAGCTGGCAGAGCACAATCACCAGGATGGGTCTGTTCCCCCGGTGCCAGGGGAATGTGCAGGGAATTATCCGTCCTAGAAGCAATGAAATAAACCCAGCAAAGTGAGGAGGAGTAAACTGCTGGTGAAAATCAACCAAAAATCACAGGAACACAGACTTGGTGGGGGGAGGGGGGGGCACTTAAAGCCCCCCCAGTGCCACCCCTGCCATGGCAGGGACCCCTCCCACTGTCCCAGGCTGCTCCCAGCCCCAATGTCCAGCCTGGCCTGGGACACTGCCAGGGATCCAGGGGCAGCCACAGCTGCTCTGGGCACCCTGTGCCAGGGCCTGCCCCTCTCCCAGCCAGGAATTCCTTCCCAATATCCAGCATCGAACAGGAGGGAATGTCAGGACTGAGTTCCTGTGCCAAGGGGGAGGTTCATACCCCCAAAACTCCCGTGAACGTCCTTCCCTGGGAGAGCAGAGGCAGCATTTGCCCTTTGACCAACGGGAAGGTTTTACCGTGGGGTGTCCCTGAATCCCAGGATGGGTCAGGCCGGAAGGGACCACGGTGGCTCCTCTGGTCCCAGCTCCTGCTCCAGCAGGGCCGTCCCAGAGCACCCGGCCCGGGATTGTGTCCAGATGGTCCTGGAACATCCCCGGAGAGCGAGACTCCACAGCCTGTCTGGACAATCCGTGTCCTTTGTTTATTCCAAGCTGTGCCTCTCGACAAAGCTCGGTCCGGGAGCCGGGGAGGGGGAGCAGAATTCCAGCCGGACTTCCTTGCACCTGAGGCAGGCCCGGGTTCCGCCCGGCAGCGGCAGGACCGCCGAGGGGACGGGCCGGGCCTGGGGCATTTCCCCGGCAGTTCCCGGCTAATTCTGCGGGGAAGCTGGGAGGGGAGCCAGGCCGGGCTGGAGCCCGTCTGTTCCCCGCAGCCCCGGGCCTGGGGTGGCTCCCCAGGGTGGGCAGCGCCGGGGATGGGCAGCCCCGGCACGGGACGAACGGGCGGGGAGGGGAGCGGAGCTCTCACAGCCGCTGCGGGGCTCGTGGGGACAGCAGCGCGTCTGCAGGCAGCTGGAAGGGTCTTTGACGAGCAGCTCTGGTTATGAATAGAAAGCTGGGATGGCTTTTTTTCCTCCTACCATTGCCATAAAATACGGAATTTACATTTTGTACGTTTTTACACTTTATTTTCTGCCCATCTTTTATTTCCTCTAGCAAAAGGAGAAGTCTAAAAAAAAAGAGTAGGAAGTAAAAGACCAGGATTAAAACATGGCAAATGTTCACGAGCTTATGAGTGAAGAAGTTTTCAGGATCTTTTTTTTCCCCTTGTCCTTTAACCTCCTCCTCTGTTGTTTTCTTGTCAGTGAATTACTATTTAAAATTCAAAGATTTTTAACTAGAAAAAAAATCTTTTCAGCTCCACTATTTATTCACCTTCTGACCTTCAGAATTAATTTCCAGTGATTGAAATCAGAATCAAGCATTTGTTGCTTTTGCTCCATCGAACCAAAGAAAACAACTGCAATCTCCGCTTTTGTTTTTTGTACTTGAAAACAATAATTTAGGTGACAACCTCACGCTCAGAACTGCACATCCCCCATCCTCTCAACATGCCAAGGCCAATTTAGGATGAGGAATAAAAGCTCAGCGCCAGGAGTTTAAGGGGTTTAATGTCTCACTCCACCAATATTGCAGGAGAGGATATTTGCAATAAGAACTCAGTGACTGACTTAGACTTGAGCTGAAAAATTCCGTTCTCATGGAAGCTTTGTAGCTTTAAATAGTCTGAACTCCTGAGGACTATTCCCAAATAGTATCATGGGATATTCACTTCAGATACCAGATAACAAAGGCAAACATCAGGTAACAAAGTTAATGTGGAGATGATGCTGTCAAAAGAACTGCTTGACATGACAAAGGTAAAAAGGAAGAAACAGGGCCACAGTCACAAAGTTTAAAGATCAGAGATGGTTGTGATTTCACTTAGAAATCAGCCTCACCACATCTGACATTTCAAAAGCTTCCCTGAACATTTCCCCCCATTTTTGTGCTCCTGAAGCTCATCCTCCCTCACAGGAGCCTCGGCCAGGCCCCCAAGTGCAGCTAAACCAGCGCCCAGGAGCTGCTCTGCTGCCTCCCCCGTCCCTGCGTGTCCCTGCCCCAGGCAGGCTCCTCTCCGCAGGGAGCTCCTGACGCTGTTCCCAGGAGCCCTCGTGTGCTGGGAGCACTGGGAGCACCAACACCCACAGCAGCCCTCCCAACCCTTCCTTTCAAAGGGAGCGAAGGGCCCTGCTGGAGAAACCCACCCGTTCCAGGGAAGATCCAGGCACTCTTTCACTCCTGTGAACACACAGTGGGTTCAGGGCCTGAGCAGCTCCCAGGGCTGTTTCATCCCAGTTCCACACAATGGAAAATGTCCTCTGTGTCCCGTTCCCACCTGCTCCTATTGACCTGCTCCTTAAATCTGTCTCCCTGCACAGAGGATGGGAAATGAATTCCCTGGATTTGTGATCCATCAGAGGGAGTGCAGAGGAGCATCCGGCTGTGTCACTCACGGGTGCTGGGAAACAGAGTTACCAGAGGAGTTTGTTTCCTGCTCGTGTTCTGCTCTTGAACACAGACACATAAAAACCAGAGATTTTCTTGTCCCTTTACGGTGTAATCATGAACCCAAACAATTTCCATGAATTGTTACATCTCCTTCATTCATGGAATCAGGGAATATCCTGGGCTGGGAGGGACCCCCAGGATCAGCCAGTCCCACCCTGGCCCTGCCCAGACACCCCAACAACCCCACCCTGGGCATCCCTGGCAGTGCTGCCCAAACGCTCCTGGAGCTCTGGCAGCCTCGGGGCCGGGACCATTCCCTGGGGAGCCTGGGCAGTGCCCAGCACCCTCTGGGGGAAGAACCTTTCCCTGAGCTCCAGCCTGACCCTCCCTGGCACAGCTCCAGCCATTCCCTGAGGTCCTGAATTCCTTGTTTGAATTCCTAGGAACTGCTCTCTCCTCTTCCGTCATCACCTGCTGACCTGTTCTGCTCAGGCACTGCCTTCATTTCTCCTAAAGCCAAGTAAATTTTTTGGCACTTAGTAATAAATATTTCCTGCGCATTTTGATGTTTTCACAGCACACACAGATCAGTAAATCCAGTACAAGGGTGTCCCTCCAGGAGGAAGCTGCTGACCCAGGTCTTGGGGGTACAGGGAACACAAAGCCCTACATGTACAGCTTGTTAGGCCAAAGGAGATGTCAGATGAATGACACAGAGCCTGCATCCAGGGCTGCTGGAGCTGTGCCACACCTTCCAGTGGGAATGGGAGAGACACTTTCCTGGGAGAGGTTTCCAGATGGTTTTCTCACTGCTGCAGACAACTGAGCAGCCTTGCCGTGCCCAGAAATGCTTCATTTGCTGCCTCCCTTTGCACCTTTCACACCTCGTCTCCCTGGGTCACCCAGGGCACCTGTTCCAGGCCTTAGCACTGCTCTGGCAGCATTTGCTGTCCCAAAGACAATATTTATCCCGTGTTCCCTGGGGAGACTCAGCTGAAGCAGGGGAATGGTGTGAAGGAAACAATACAGAAATAAGAATGGCTGATTATCCACTCTCAGAATTCTTCCCTTCTCTGTGGAGGTGCAGGAACGAATGTCTGCCTTTTGTGAGGTTTCATTCATGACTGTTCTATTTAACTCAGTGTTCCTGTGATCATCTTAATTTCCAGCCAGAGAACAGACCCCTGGCAGGATTCAGGTCTTTAATAACTGCACTGTCATTCTGATATCTCCATCTCTACTCCTGATTTCCATTGTTTGCATCTCTTCAAAGGCACGAAGCGGCAGAGTCCCAAAGGAGGAGATTTTTCACACACAGTTTCTGATATCAGTGCAGATGTTTAGCAATGAGCAGATTAGAGCCGTGGTTATAAATTGCTGCTGGGGACGGGAGAGGTTATGGAAGATGTCAGGGAATGGTTCCTTGCTGCCCTCGGGGCAGGGCTGATCCCGTTTTTCTGCACCCACAGAGATCCCGAGTCAGGGAAGGGAAACTGCCCGGGGAGCAGCTCAGCTCAGGGGAGCTGCAGAGCGATTCCCGTTCCTTTCCATGGCAATCCCAACGTCCTGAGGCTGTGTGCAGATCCCAGGAGGAGCCGTGCACGGATTGTGCGGTGTTTGTGGGGCAGAGCCGGTACCCACAGGGACAGGGGGTGCGGCTGGTGGGAGCTGTCCCCCAGACTGACAGACCCCTTAGAGACCACGGATTGTTCTGTTCCCCCCCCGGGCTCCCTTGGAACAGCTCCGTCTCCGGGCAGACTTTCCTGGATGTTTCTTCCAGCCAGAGGGGGAGGAAGGTCCCCACAAGGAAAGAGTCTGAATACATTTGTCTTTTGAGCACTGCGACAATGCTCAGCGTCCTGATGGCTGCGGCTGCCAGAGGGCAGGGATGGATGGGATACTGGGCAGGAATTGTTCCCTGGGAGGGTGGGGAGGCCCTGGCACAGGGTGCCCAGAGCAGCTGTGGCTGCCCCTGGATCCCTGGCAGTGTCCCAGGCCAGGCTGGACATTGGGGCTGGGAGCAGCCTGGGGCAGTGGGAGGTGTCCCTGCCATGGCAGGGGTGGCACTGGGCTTTGAGGGCTTTAAGGTCCCTCCTGACCCCCACCATTCCATGATTCCATGGTTCTGTTTCTCTTCATTGCCATTAGAAGAGGCCTCAGTCTCAGACATCCCACAGCAGGACCACCAGAACCAGGTGAAACACCAGGAGCTGGCACGGGAGGCCCTGGCATGGGTGATCCATGTGCAGCTCCCTGTCTGTGAGCCTTGGAGCAATCCCAGCCCCCAGGTCCTCAGCAAAGCCAGCAGAATTATTCCTCTTTGTAAAGTAATGCCAGACAGAACTCATTCCAATTTGTTAATAGCAAACACTGGGTGTTTATTCCCAGCTTTTCATCACCTGAACAAGCCCTGGGACGTTCCCTCGGTGTGAGGAGCACTTCAGGCCCAGGGGATGACTTGTTGGGACTTGGGAGCCGTGCCCCAGGGAGGACCCGAGCCAGCCCCTCACACCACATCCCTTTGACCTCTTCCCCTCCCACTCCGATCCTCCTCGACTTCCAAATTCCTGCATAAACCAAAGGAAACTCTGGCACTTTAATTAAGGCCAGCATTTACCCCTCTCAGCCTGCACAGCTTTGCAGTTATTCTCCATAAGGAGCACATGGAGTGCTGGAATTAAGAGGCTGTAAAACTAATCCACACAGAACAGAAGAGAGAGACATGCTGGGAATCCATCAGCCTGAAATTCATCTGGATACCCTCAGCTGCAGGACTGAGAAGATGGAATTTAACAGAGCAATACTTAAAATTCAGTTTTCATCCAAAGAGCAAAGCACTTAACAAATTAATTGAGCTTAGCATCCATGTTGAGAGCTCAGCACTGGTAACATCACCACAGGAGAGAGGCTGGTTTATGAGGGGCTGAAGGAAGTACAGCAAACCCTGAACAGACAAATCCCTGCCCCAGAGAGCCCCTGAGGTGACAAATGGCACCTCTGCAGTCTCTGCACATCATAACTCTGCACCCAGCACTGGCCAAGCTTTCCCCAAGAAGCAACACATCTTCCTCAGGCAGGGCTGGGACAGCCTCTCCTTATTTTTCCTGGCTGCTCATCAAAACAGAACACCCTGGGCACCACAAACCTTTTAAAAGCCTTTTTTTTGTTTGTACCACAAGATGCAGGAAGCTCAGCAGTTCTCCTCCCTCACAGATCCCCCTGTCTGATGGTTTTTCCCCTCCCCTGCCAGACCCTGGTGGGAATGTGTGGCTGGATAGAAACCTCTCCTTCCCCCCTCGCTGTTTAAAGCACTGCAGCACCCGTTCGATGGAGCAATTGTGTTCTGTTCCAATGAACAAGATTTATCCTTCCCTTAAGGAGAGCCTGACTTTGCTCAGTGAAAAACTGTTTGCAGTCACCCACAGCTCCCTTACAACCTATAATCCAGCACTTACATCCTCCCTCCAGTTCCACAGGGGCTGAGCTGTTCATCATTTTCTTTCTGGATACAGAAAGTGTAAAATACCCTTCCTCCCAAAATAAAACCATCACATAAAGGATAAGAGCGAGAGGCTGTGAAAAACCCTGGAGTCTGTGACCACTGAGCGATACTTGGGTAAGGTTTGCCCCTTCAGAGTCAAATATTGCACTCCATGAATCCATTCTGTTCTGTGGAGTGTTTATGGTGTGTTCTGCAAAGCATTCAGTATACAGAGGCAATTTCCCTCTAAACTGTACATTAAGGAACCATTAATATTCCAAAGGAGAAGGTTGGAAGTTGATAAATGCCAGCGCTGAGGTCACTGTGGCCGCCCTTTCCTCTCCAGCTATTTAATGATGTATTTGCTCCAGGTCTCCTTCTCACAGCTAACAGGAACTGTTCCGAAGAGCTGGGATGGGAACAGGCACAAACACAATTTCAGCCCAGGAGGGTCTAGAGAGCGATAACTGAAACTCCAGCGAGTGCAAATCGAGTGTCATCGTGTGGCACAGTGTCTCAAATATCCCCAATTCCTCCTGCAGCAGGGAACTCCCACGGGGGTCACCAACCCACTGGTGTGAACTGGAGCACTGAACGTGTCAGCAATTGTCCCATTCCGGCACAGGGGGAGCACAGGGATCCCAATTCTGAGCCACAGAATCATGGAACAGTTTGGGTTGGGAGGGACCTTACACCCCCCCAGTGCCACCCCTGCCATGGCAGGGACGGCTCCCACTGTCCCAGGCTGCTCCAGGCTACGTCCAGCCAGGCTGGGAAGGGATTCTGTGGAGCTGGGAAGGGATTCTCTGGAGCAACCAGAACAAGAAAGGGGAGAAACACCTGTTGTGGGAATTCCCCAGCAATGGGCTCCACTTCCCAGGGAGAGCAGGAGCTGCCCTGGGGGTGCTGCTGTGCCCTCAGGTCCCATTACCCAAGTGCTGCTTTTGGGGCAGGTCAAAGAACCCAACACAGCAACAGCAGCAAAGGAAGGGTTCACAGGGGAGTGCCTGGCACAGGGTGCCCAGAGCAGCTGTGGCTAAATTTAATTATACAAACACGAGTCAGTCTGCGCCTGGATCCCTGGCAGTGTCCCAGGCCAGGCTGGATGGGGCTTGGAGCAGCCTGGGACAGTGGGAGGTGTCCCTGCCATGGCAGGGGTGGCACTGGAGGAGCTTTAAGGTCCCTCCCAACCCAAACCTTTCCACGATTCCCTGATTCACATCGGACCAAACATTCAAGCCCAAAGTGTTTTTCTTTTCTTTTTCCTCAAATTCCTGAAGCCAGGTGGGTCACAACCCATTTTCTGTGATTCCCCTTCCATGCAGGATCTGGAGCTGTTTCTCTTCCACATCGCTGCAGAAGAAGCCAACTGCACACAAGTGGTAACGAGCTGAGTGCTCAGAACTTGGGGAGATGTTGATCAGAAACATCACAAAGTTGGTTGTGGTTTGATGGGAGGGAGCAGACGGAGCCACGACTCGAGGCAGCTGCAGGAGATTCAGAACGAGTTATTCAGCCAATGTGGAATCTGCCCTGATAAGAAACACCGAGTGACTGGGGCAGGATTTCTCTGTGTAAATTGAAATCAGGGCTGTGTAAAGCTGAATTAAACCTTTGTCACGAAGCTGCAGAGCTGTCGCTTGTATTCTTCCAGGATAAATTGGCAGCATCCACTGAGAACAGTCCTGGAACTGTGCTTTGACTGCAGTAGCTGCTTTTAGAGCAACAGCAAAAGGAGATGATCTGTTCTTCAAAATCCCAAAATGATACTAATTCACAGCACAAGAGAATGAACTGCGCCACGCTCTGCTAAGGGAACTGCTCCACAAAACTGAATTTCTACTATAAAGCTGCTTTATTTTCGTAATTGCCCCACTGGAGGAATTTTGTTAATTGTTCCTCTCTCTTCCTGTATGTTTAATTCCAATATTCCCTCTCCATCCCAGGGGAATGAAGCCAAAGGGTTTTCATCTCGAGTTTGGAAAGCTGGTCAGCTTTCATTAGGGCCTCAGTCACTTTTAATCAGCTCTCCCCAAAAAAACAATTGAAAATAATTACCTGAGCTTCTCCTGGGCTTTGGGGTCAGTAGAAAGGTGATCAACTGAGGACAGACCAAAGGACACTGCTCCTGTCAAAGCCTGGACACTTCCCAAGCTCTGAGCCAAGGAAATAACACAGAGTTTCATAATCCCTGTCCGTGCCAGTTAAGAACCCACACAAAAACCCTTGCAAGGTTTATGAGTGATTTCCAAGTGTCCTTCACGCTGCTGCTTCCTCTGGCTTTGTCCTGGCTCTTACTCAGAATCACAGAATCATGGGATCGTTAAGTTTGGAAAAGGCCTTTAAGGTCATCGAGTCCAACCATCACCATCACCACTGACCCATATCCCCAAGTGCCACATCCCCAGGTTTTCTGAGCACTTCCAGGGATGGGGACTCCACCACTGCCCTGGGCATTCCAACGAATTGCAACTTTTTCCATGAAGAAATTTTCCCGATATCCACCCTGCCCCTCCCCTGGCCCAGCCTGAGGCCGTTCCCTCTCCTCCTGTCCCTGTTCCCTGGGAGCAGAGCCCGACCCCCCCGGCTGCCCCCTCCTGTCAGGGAGTTGTGCAGAGCCACAAGGTCCCCCCTGAGCCTCCTTTGCTCCAGGCTGAGCCCCTTTCCCAGCTCCTTCAGCCGCTCCGGGGGCTCCAGCCCCTTCCCCACATCTCTAACCCATGGTGAAGTCGCTCAGATCTGCACAGAGACATCAGCTGGTTTAAAATCCCCCCAGCACACCCTGCACCATTTCCCTGAGTCAGGGCTGAGGTGTTGGAAGTGAAAAGTGAGGCTGTGCTGGCAATTCCACAGGGAAGGCAGCACAGGAGAGAGCAGAGCTCCACAAGCAGCAGAACAAGCCCAGTTTCTCAGAACAGGGGGAAATTGGAGCATTGGAGCACTGAAAGGCTCTGAGAACTCCGCTTCCAGCAGCCGGGACGAGCTGATCCAACAGCTCCCAACAGCAGCCTCTGCTTCCCCTTCTCCCCTTGCTCCCAGACTGTTCCTCCCTCCCTTGCCCCAAACCAGCCCCAAACCTGAGCAGATCCACCCCACCAGGTCACCCACAGTCCTGGCCTGGCTGAACTGACCCGTGGGACCCTTAGTGGGCACCCCCAGAACTGGCCCCAAGGAAGGATGAACATCCCATTCCACAGGGACGAGCCCTGATCTCAGCCCAGGTGCTCCTGAGATGGCTCCTCCTGGGCCAGGGGCTGCAGGGACAGGTGGGACAAGGCCCTGAAAGGACACCAAGAGCCAGATCACCCATGGAAGCCATGAGGCCACTGCCCAACAGCTGCAATTGTAGTCCTCAAAAATGATGTTTACCTTTGTGGAGAATGGGAGACTTAATCATAGAATTCAAGAATTACTGAGGATGGAAAAGCCCTCCAAGGCCATCGAGCCCCCCTGTGCCTGAGCCTCAGCCTCACCTTGTCCCCAGCCCAGAGCTCTGAGTGCCACATCCAGCCCTTCCTTGGACACCTCCAGGGATGGGGACTCCAAACCTCCCTGGGCAGCCAAGGCCTGACCACCCTCTCCAGGAAGAAATTCCTCCTGAGAAGAAATGAAGCAGATCCAGGCCACGTTTGACAATAATGTGGGGTTATTGTCTGTGGGGAATGGAACGGCGAAACTCCTCTGAAATGCTCTTCACAAATGGGGACGTGTGGGCAAGGTCAAATTTAGATTGGGCTGAAGTTTCCCAAAGCTCTTTCCCTCATCACTGCACAGCCCTGGATCCCCAGGGGAAATTTGTTCACTGAATTCCTCTGCAGCACAAACACACGAAAGGATCTCCATCCCCTCTTACGTTTCTGCCTCTTCTCCATGAACTCCTACGCTGAAGGAAAACCACTCAGAAGCTCTTGGCCAGTGCTGTGCAGGGACCAGAAGGCAAATGGGATGCCTGGGAACATTCACCGCCCCGTCAGCCAGAAGCGCTGCCAGGAGGGGACAGGCCCAGGTGCCCCCACAGTCCCTTGGAGCCGGGCACCCCCACACACAGAAAATGCAGATCCGTGCCCAACTTCCAGCAATTAAACTCCAGATCAAAAGAACCACAACCGTGGATGTGCTTTGCTTATTATCAGCTCTGTCTCTGGTTGCCTGAAGGTCTTTCCAACAACGTTGACTTTAATTACTTTAATGAGAGAGAAAATGATCTGAGGAGTGTCAGCTCAATGGGGCAAGGTCCTGATGGAAATGCTAAGTCTGGGATCATTAGTTCAGCAGTTAATAGTACATTATCTGAAGTTATTGGAGCTAAATGTAAACAGCTCCTGGAGCCCAGCTGATGTCAGAAGCGAAGCTAGGGAAATAAATTAGGAGAGGCTTTGAACGGAGCTTGTGTTTGTTCTGCTCCCACCTTCTGCAGAGGCAGCTCTTTGTTAGTCCAGAGCAGAAAAAAATGTTTGTAGAGAGAAAAGAAAAGGAAACTGAATCCACCATGAGCTTGTCTTCACCAAAACCCTCCCAACAATTCCTTACAATGAACTTCTTGAAGTGACTGAGTTTATCTAAAGCAAATTAAGATAAAGCAAATCAAGGCCACTTCAACCCTTCAGGGAAGCCTGAGATGTTAATCTGCTCCTTTAGCAGTCCTGAGCCTCCTCTCCAGCTCAAGGAAGGCTGAGATGGAGCAATTTAGCTTCATTTGCAATGAAAAGGGATTAAATTGCATTGTACGACCTTATCTCTGCTGCAGGTGAGCGCTGCCCACAGCCACCCAGCTCAGCTGACAGGCAATTAATTTGAGGCAGAGGTAATGTGATTTTGGTTCAGGGCCTTGTATTTGTTACAAGGATATAATCTGGTTAAATTAATCCCATTTAATTTTTCACTTGCTGTGGTGGGGCCTGCACTTGTAAGAACAGCCCTTCCTTGTGTTCCCTTTGTGAGGATCAGAACTGCTGCTTGTTTCAGCTTGGAATTAGAAAGGGAACTGCAGGAAAATTGATGAAACCAAGGATTTTACTTCCCAAAAAAAATCCTTTCCTGAACTTTCCTGTGATGGTGTGGTCCTGTGCATAGGCCAAGCACTGCACGTATCAAAGATAACCAAAGCCATCCTTGGAGACTCTGGCTCATCAGACATGCAGATTCCTATTGCAGGCTTCAGTTTCTCCATCTTAGGAATAATTCTTGGGTTTTATACAACTTTGTGTATAAACATAGTTGTGCTTTGAACAGCTTTGCTGGTTTGTGGCTTGTGGAGGCAGAATGCATCTTTTAAATGACCCTGGAGTCCACATCCATTGCAAAAGCCTCATCGGGAGCAGCCTCCAAATCCACCAGAAATGCGTGAGGAGCTTGGCCAAGTACCCAGGGCAGTGAGGAGAGCACAGGCTCTGCTGCAGGCAGGTGAGTGAATTCAGCACCTCAGGGGCCAGGGCTGTCCTGCTTTGTCCCAAAACAGGGAAGTTTGGTCTTGGGATACTGAGGTGAGCAGCTGTGGCTGCCCCTGGATCCCTGGCAGTGTCCCAGGCCAGGCTGGACATTGGGGCTGGGAGCAGCCTGGGACAGTGGGAGGTGTCCCTGCCCATGGCCTGGGCAAGGTGTCCATAGAATCACAGAGACATAGGATCATGAAATCATTGAATGGTTTGGGTGGGAAAGGACCTTAAAGCCCCCCCAGTGCCACCCCTGCCATGGCAGGGACACCTCCCACTGTCCCAGGCTGCTCCCAGCCCCAATGTCCAGCCTGGCCTGGGACACTGCCAGGGATCCAGGGGCAGCCACAGCTGCTCTGGGCACCCTGTGCCAGGGCCTGCCCACCCTCACAGGGAACAATTCCTGCCCAGTATCCCATCCATCCCTGCCTCTGGCAGTGGGAAGCCATTCCCTGTGTCCTGTCACTACTCTTAGGGATGCTTTAAGATCCCCCTGTGCTGATGGGAACCACCGGGTGCTTTGCGCACAAATCCCCTCCTGATCCAGGTGAAAGGAAGGAGACAGAACACGGCACCACCTCGGTGTCTTTCCCACACCTGGCACTGCCTGGGGGAGGAGGAAGAGTGGAAATAGGGAACATGCAGCTCTGCAGATTTTCACACAGAGCAACTGAATTTACTGAAGGAGCTCAGAGCCTTCCCAGCCCGTCCCTTTCAGACCATGTTTGCCTGGGGAAAGACAAATGTCCAGTTAACCACGAACAGCAGAAACTGCAACCCTGTGATCTGAGCCATGACCCTGATTCAACAGCCAGGAGATCCTGGGAAACCTCCAGAGGCAGCATCAAATTCTTTGCCTTGGGGTGAAGGAGAAGGAAACAAAGGATCTGTGCAGCCTCAGAAAGGATGAGGCATTTCCAGCGCTCAGGCAGAGCGTAATCACCAGGGCACCCAATTTCTTTGCTCCAGGCAGGAGCTGATCAGCAGATGGTTTGCAGAGAGCTCCCATTGCTCCTGGTGGCTCACACGGCATAATTAGCCAGGGAAATGGGAGCTGTGACAGGAGTCTCTCAGTCCCAGCAGCCCCAGACACAGCCAGTGATGTTTCCTGACGTGGCAAACCTGAGTGCAAGAGAAAACTGCTCTGGAATGTGGAGCAGCACCAGGCTGGGGACCCAGCTGTTCATTCCTGCCTGAGTGCTCCAGAAAAAAAACATCGAATGAGGAATGTGTTGGAAAGACCCACTTAAAAGCAATTTGCTTTACCTGTGGCAAGACGGGAGTTCATGAGGTGAGAGCTCCAGGGAGAGCTGTACTGGGAATCTCACAAAAATCCTGGGGTTTACAGGTGGGAGCAAGACCAGGGAGAAAGAAGAAATTTGGAATTCCTCCCTGGGAGGGTGGGGAGGCCCTGGCACAGGGTGCCCAGAGCAGCTGTGGCTGCCCCTGGATCCCAGGCAGTGTCCCAGGCCAGGCTGGATGGGGCTGGGAGCAGCCTGTGTTTACCCCTGGAATTGCTGCATATTCCAGCAGCACTCTCTGCAGACTGGCACAGCCATTCCAGAGGTCCTTTATGGTGGATATTTCGCTGCCTCTTTCCTTCCAGGTCAGGGACAGACAAAAACCTTTCTAAAAGGCCCAGGGAAGGATTTATGGCCCAGCAGTGCTGAGCAGCCTCAGTTTGCCTTGACTTCTGTTTAAGTTCTTGGGCTTCCCAGGCAGCTGCAGACTTTCCCCTCTCAAGCCACTCCTTAATCTCATCAGAACCCAGGCTTCCATTTGGCAGGAAATGCCAGTCCTGTAAGCCCTGCTTTGATCTCAAACCCAGCATTTTGTTTTCTTCCTGGTGGAGTCATCAAACCACTTGCTCTGGGTGATGCTGGCGCTTCCCTGCTCAGGCTGCAGCTCCATTTTCAGCTCAGTGCACTGATCCCATCCCAACCATTTCCTTGGGATCAGACAAAACACGGGATTACTCAACCACATCTCTCTTGACGAGTTCTTCTGAACAGCTTTTATTTCAACAAAATGGAGCTTCTAAAGAAAAACCCCACTATTGACAGTTTTCCTCCTGTCTCCTCCGTCCTCATGTGGAGCGGGGCCAGCGCTGGGTTTGGATCAGCATTTGAACTGGTTTGTGGGGAAGGAGCTGCTCCAGTTTCCCCTCTCTGCAGTCCCAGTATCTTGGGTCACCCATGTCCATGGTTTCCCTGCCATTAATCAGCTCCATTTCACAGAGCCCTGATTGGAATGCTGAGGCTGAACCTGCCTGGGCTCCTGTGGGGCACTTTAGGGCAAGCAGAGCATCCTTGACAGAAGTTATTCGGTGTCTTTGTGCCCCAGGCACTGTCTGGCTCCAGCAGTAACTGCAGGTTGTGCCGTTTCATTACTGAAGAACTTTTGCTGCACCGTATTCTGAACATGAACTGTGGGGATTTCTCATCTCAGGAGTTTAATTACCTCTTTGATTGAAGCAAATGTTGTATCAAGTGGAGAGAGGGAGGTCAGGGCTGGAATGATCTCCTCATACCCAGATTAGAAGCACAGCTCCTGTATCTGCCATTGGCTCCTAATGAGGAATTTCAGATTCACCAGCTTCAAAGTAATCTCCAAAATGCAGCTGAACAGCTCCAGAGAGGAGATTCGACTTTGTTGCTCTGCATTTTGCACCATGCCCCTTTTTTCTCTTCCTTTTGAGCCGTTTGATACTGGCTGTGTTCCTTGTGCTCTGGAAACTCTGCATCAGAGATTTGGGAGCTGCAGTTGGATGATGAATGTGATTAAACGAGCCAGAAGAGTTGGATTCTCCGTGCTTGGTCTTGGACTCGGCTCAGCTTCCCTATGAAGGGTTGCAAAGAGCGCCCCAGGTCGGGGGAAACAGCTTGGTGCCGTTATTTATTTATTGTCCCCCTTCCCAGCCCTGCCACGTTCCCCACACCACCAAATCCAGCCCCTGGAGCAAAGGGGCAGTGGGGAGAAAATTCCCTAAGAAATGTTGCAACAAATAAAAGGGGAAGGAACTTCAGAGATTCACTGGAGCTGGAAACTTTCAATGTAAACCTCCAGGAAGAGGCTGGAGACTGGGAAACCAGGCCTTAGTCCGTGACTTGGTGTGTCCAAAGCTGAAGTGTTGGAAGGTGCAGTTTTTCAGCCCTGGAGACAGAAATCCTGGAGGATTCCTGAGCTCCAGCCTCAGTGGAAACTCACGCTGAGCTCTACATCCACTGCCAGAGCTCCCTACAACTTAAAAATCAGAGAGGAAAAGGTGTTCAGCTACAAAATTTGTCCCTTGGTTCTCATCTTTAAAATTCTTGAACCAAGTCCTTCAGAGCTCTAAACTTTATTGGTGAGAATCCAACCCCTGAGTGCCTGAGGCTGGGAATGCAATAACTGCAGGAACTCACAACATGCCTAAAAGCAGGAATTTAATAACTAAAGTCTGCTTTGGATCATAACTCTGAAGGTTGGGTGCGTTGAAGATGAAATTGTTCGATAAGAGACATCCTGGAGGGTGGGGATTTCTTTTTCTGAAGTTTCCTCAAGTATTTCATGGACCAAATTCCTCTCCACAAATACCCAGATCTCCTCCTGTTCCCACTCCATTGCAGCAGGATTTCACCAGTCAAACACATTCCATGACCTTTTAGGAGGAATTCAGCTCTTCCAAGGGATGTTTTGTCAGGGCTGCTCTCCTGCCGGGCTGATTTCCTGAGCAGAAAAACACAGCTGAAAAAGGCACCTCAGCCCAGCCTTTGGAATGTCCTCCAGGAGAATGCAGAGGCTCCTTCCAGCCTTAAATGCCCTGCACTTCTCCATGGCACCGAGGATGGAATCAGAAATGGAATCTGACTGGTTTGAGTTGGAAGGGACCTTAAACCCCCCCAGTGCCACCCCTGCCATGGCAGGGACACCTCCCACTGTCCCAGGCTGCTCCCAGCCCCAATGTCCAGCCTGGCCTGGGGCACTGCCAGGGATCCAGGGGCAGCCACGGCTGCTCTGGGCACCCTGTGCCAGGGCCTGCCCACCCTCCCAGGGAACAATTCCTTCCCAATATCCCATCCATCCCTGCCCTCTGGCAGTGGAAGCCATTCCCTGTGTCCTGTCCCCCCATCCCTTGTCCCCAGTCCCTCTCCAGCTCTCCTGGAGCCCCTTTAGGCCCTGCAAGGGGCTCTGAGCTCTCCCTGGAGCTTCTCCTCTCCAGGTGAACATTCCCAGCTCTCCCAGCCTGGGATCAGCTCTGTGGCCTCCTCTGGACCTGTTCCAACAGCTCCATGTCCTGCCTGTGCTGCGGGTCCCAGACCTGGAGCCAGCTCTGCTGCTGGAGTCTCACGAGGGCACAGGGGAACAATCCCCTCCCTCAATCTGCTCCCACTCCCTCTGGATGTAGCCCAGGGTTTTTGGCTCCAGGGCTGGGAGTTCACAGTGTTGGCTCATGCCCCTTTCCCTTCTCCCATTATTCTGTCTGGGTGGGCAGGACAGGGACAGGGACAGGGACATCCTGCCTAGCCCAAGAGGGCAAACAGAGGAGCCAAATCCTGCATGAACAAAGCAAAACAGGCTGTGACAATGCCAGAGCTCCAACCCCAGCCCAAATCTGGCCTGAATTCTGCAGATTGCTCTTTCTCCGTGAACCCGCTCCTCCTGCAAAGGCAGCTCCCCAGCAGGATCCTGCAGGATGTCACCCAGGGCTACCACATCTGGCACCTCTGTGCCACGCTGGCTTCAAACAGGTCCCAGTTGCCACCAGAGCTGCAGACAGATAAAAGGCTCTGGGCAGTCATGGCAGAAGCTGCTCTGGGTTCAGCTGAGGTGGGGTAGGAGCTTCCCAGCTCTGCCATCAGCTGGCACCACTGATCAGATCCTTGCTGTCTAACCTGGTTCTGTCAGAACAGCTTTAAAAAATTCAACAAACAAACCCCTACTATTAGCCATGTTTTAAGCTAATCCAGATCATTTTGATAGAACTGGGCTAGGGAGCAATTCCAGCTGTCACAGCAGGAGCAGGGCTGGCCCCTGGCCAGGGACAGGGCTGCGGGCAGGTGGAGCAGGACATGGAGCTGCACCTTTTCCCTGGGGAGCTGGGGGGGCCGGCAGGAGTGGGCCAGCCCTGGGTGCCCAGGTGGCTGCAAAGCTGTTCCACCGCAGGGCCACACCACGGCTGGGCCCGAACTGAGTGCGGAACAGGCCAGAGGGGTCTGAGGAAATCAGGTCACACCTCGCTGTGTTCCCCAAGCTGTGCCCCAGTGTGCAGGAGCCCCGGCTGTCCCAGGGAGGGGGCCCAGGAGCAGGGGCCGTGACAGGGCACTGAACTGTGCCACAACACCACTGGAGCACTGGGCTTGTGTGACATTATCAGGGTGACAGCAGCATTCTGGTGATGATTCACCCTGGGCTCGTGGGGCTGGATAATTCAGTGTTTCAGTGATACCACACAAGAGTTCAGCAGAGCTGCAAACGCTGCCGCAGCCCCAGCCCAGCCCTGCCCAGGGACCTGCATCTGGGTGCTCACAGAACCACGGAATCACAGAATTGTTAAGACTGGAGAAGACCTTTAAGATCATCAAGCCCAACCACCAACCTGATGCGATGTTCCTGGAGCAGCCCAGCTGTTCCCACCACTGTGATAACAGAGCTCAGCTGTAATGAGAGGAGTCCTTGACCCAGTTAAGGATACCCTGAGTCTAGGCAGGAGCAAATGAGTGAGGACATAATTCCCTGCGTGCAGGTGGGGCCCTGGAGCACAGAGGCTTTAAGGAGCAGATTTCTGGCTGTGCATTAATCAGAAGTGGGGACAAATTTTTTATGTAGGTGCCAATCTCACCTCAGCTGTGGACACATTTCCAATCAGTGGAAAGTCAAAGCACCACAGGACTATCCACAAATCCTCCAGGGACTTCTGACTAACAACACCCTCCATTATGACCAGCTGTTGAACCCTCTGGTCCACCAGGTGTGGTCACAGCAGTGACTTTGCCGTGGCATTGCTGGGCTTGGATAAATCCATTTTGGCTCTGCCTTGAGCATGGCTGTGCCAGTGCAGACTCTGCCTCACGGACAGGAACTTCTGTGCTCCTGCAGCAGCTCCTCCAGCCCCTCCACCAGCCCCAGTTTAGCCCAGTGTTGGTCCCACTGGGAGTCAAGCTTTTGAGTGGATGAGCAGCAGATCTCTGCAGCTGCCTGGGGATAACAGAGGTGTGCCCAGAGCTCTGTACCTTAAAAGCTCCCTCAGCACTTCAGACAGAGGGGTCTGAAGGGGGGCTCTCTCCAGGCTCCCTCCCACATTTCCATGCAAACAGGTTTGTTTATCCCTTGCAAACACAGACAGATCCAGCAAAAATTGGCCTTCTTGACTCAAGGAAGTAATTTGGTGTCGCAGCAATTGTCAGACACGGTGGCACCATCTGCCACCCTCACATGACTGTAATTTGCCAGACACTGCATCACCTCCCTGTTTCCAATTATCCTTTTCCTCTGAACAAAGCCTGTCTTTAACACAATGCTGGTACATCCAAGGGAAAGGAGGAATAATAATCACTGTTTACCATTATCCAGCAATACATTATTCATGCTTCCCTCTCTTAGCAAGATCTTCCCTTCCCTAATATCAAGTGGTACATATTGGAGGGAATGGCAGAGCCTCTGGGATTCCAGATGACTTTGCACTGCTCTCATTAGCACAGGCTCTCAGATTAATCAGTATGTTCATTATGGAGCAATTTCACTGCAAGGACTTCTTGGGGAGCAGGTGCAGTTTCACCGGGACTGGGAGCACAGCACCAGGCTCGGCTCCTGTGGCAGTGACCTGGCCCCCCTGCCACGCACCCCGATAATGCAGGCAGGGGCACGCCAGTGCCAGGGGGTGCTGAGGGCTTGGCACATCCCAGGGTTGGTTGCAATGACCCCCTCAGGATCACGGAACCTCAGGGCAGGTCCATAGCCCACGTTACAATATCAAGGTTTCCCAAGGATCACACACGCTCCAGGCACAGCTCCAGCTGCTGGGGTGGGATTGTCCAACTGCCAGGTCACAGCCTGGAGAGCCCTGAGCAGCTCTGGAACAGCTCTGCACCAAGAGCACCAAAGGAGCGACAGGCAGGTGCCAAAACCCAAACCAAAGCAGGCAGGGAGCTGGGCAGAAGATTCCTCCCGCCAAGTGCTGCCTCTGCCAGGCTGCTTCAGCCATGAAAAAGAGATCCAACAGAACTTATGTGGGATTGCTCACACAGAGACAGTGCTGGGGCCCTAAAATGTCTTGGCTGGAAAGGGGAGACCCACTGAATTGAGATGAAAGCCAGAAAATTTGTAGGGTGAAAGAAGACCAAGATATTAATAAAATATATTAATAAAAAAATGGAGAGCTGGCTCCTGCCCAGAGAGGTTGTGAACTTCACACCCCTGGAAGTGTCCAAGGCCAGGCTGGATGGGGCTTGGAGCAGCCTGGGACAGTGGGAGGTGTCCCTACCCATGGCAGGGGTGGCACTGGAGGGGTTTAAGGTCCCTTCCCAGCCCAGCCACTCCATGATTCTCAGTAGAGACCAAGGGAAGTGGTGCATGCCAGGTTTTGTGATGTCTCCAGCTAAACAGCTTTCCCAGCTGAGACATTTCAGTGCCCTTCCCTGAGGAGCCAGAGGGATTTCTGCAGTTTCCAGTTCGCAGGAATTGTGTGGGAAGGATGGTGCAGGACACAGAGCTCTGCCACGGCCCTCACACCTTCACCTGCCACACTCCAGTGACTCCTCCGTTAAATCTCAAAGGGCTTCTGCATAAAACAGAAGGGCAAGGACTTAAACAGCTGTGATATTTCACAGCCAAACAAATTCCCCAGCCAAAGGAAAAATTCCAGTACCCCCTCTGTCCTAGGAACTCTCCAGGTATCCTTAGCCCTTGGAGCAGGTCCCAGGGCAGGTTTTCCTCTGTGTTTATTCTTGCAAATAGCAAAGGCACCTGTTTGCAATGACCAAAATCCACCATCTTTAACCAATTTCTAGAAAAGGTGCTTTAATAAACGTGTTCAGCCAGAATAACCAACCCCAGGGACAAGGCTGGTGCCTCCAGCTGCTCCAGATTCGTATCACAAATCTAAATCCGGTACAAGCAGAAACACGAGGAAGTGCAGACTGGTCCTGCCCCTCCTACCAAGCCTTGCTCAGCTGCTTCTGGGGTGAGTAAAGAGGAAGAATTGCCTTTGGTTCAGAGCAAACCTGGCACATCCTAAAGCATCTTCCTTAGCTGGGAGCGCTGGGGGTAAAGCAGAATTCCAGACAGTGGAAATAGGGCCTGCACCCTCCTGGGCCAAGTCTGTCTCTGTTTTGTCACCAGAAAAATTCTGATCTTGCAATGAAACCACAAAAACTTGTGCACCTGAAAGCGTCTGTAAATTCAAAAGCAAAACTGTAACTTCTGCTGAAATGAATCCATTGGGAATTTCTGCCAAAAAATAACAGTGAGAGAGAGGGAGGGAGAGAGAGAGAGAGAGAGAGAGAGAGAGAGCACCCTGTGCTTTACACATTCAGCTGGTTCTAATCTCCATCCCTGTAGACTGCTCTGGAATCTCAATCTTTGTTGTTTCAAATTCCACCTTGTAAACACACAATTTATTGACTCTTTATTAAATGCAATTTTCTCTTCCTGCTCAGATTTGCAAACCTTTTACAAGTTGCAAATGATCTTTTATTGATTTTCCCCTTTATGGAGTTGTTGTTATTTACTTTGTTTACCTGGGAGCTGAAGGCCTGCTGGAGAGAAGGCTCATTTACTGCAAGCTGGATGAAAATAAGTCCAGCAGTAGCTGCTTAATTGTTTTGAATTATTATTGTTAATTGGGATTGTGTCTTTGATTTGCTGAAAGGCAGTGATTTAATTGCACTGCACCTAATTAGCAGTTTTGATTACTGGGAGCTTCAAGTGGCACCAACCCTTAGCAAGCAGAGCCTTGAGTGAATATTTTGCCAAACATCACGGGAGGAGGCAGAGGCAACGTTGGTGTCAGGGAAAGCAGGAGGACAAACCAGAGATGGAGAAGGACAGGAAAATCCTCCCAAGCAGGAGCACCTGAGCTGTGTCTGAAAGGAGAGGGGGAGGATCCACGAGCTCCAGGTGTGGAGGTCAAGTTCAGTCCTTGAGATCACAGAATCATCACTGTTGGAAGAGACCTTCAAGTTCTTCCGGTCCCACCATGAGCCCAGTAGCACCATAATCCCAATACACCACTGCATTCCCAAGTGCCACACCCAGACTCCTATGGAAAACCTCCAGAAAGTCATTTTCTCTGCAGCATGAGCTGGGATCATTCCCCAGCTGGCAGAGCTGTGTTCAAACCACAGCTCAGATGATTCTAAGGGAAGGAAGCCACTGACAAAAAGGCCAAATGCGTTGCAGGGAATGTCCTCGGGGTTGCATTATTTGGAAGAGAAGTTGCCTGGCTCCTATCACTGGAGAATCTCTTCAGGGAAGGAAAACATCATTACTGCAGTATTGAATTGCACTGAGAGATTTATGATCTAATTTAAAGGTGCGGGGATTTATTTGTTAATTGTAATAAACAGCAAGTTCGTTACACTCCAGCCTCCAAAGCAGCAGCATCTCGTCAACAGGGAATAAAATACTGATTTCATTCACTTGTGGGGCAGAAGTTCATCAGGGACGTGCCAAGAACTGAGAACAAAATCACCACTTCCCCTCTGCCGGAAAATGTCTTTCAGTGGGAACAAACACACGGGAAAAGAGGCTCTTCCTTTGAAAGGTCCACCTGGGTCCTGGGAGCACCACACGAGGGGTTCTAAGATTTGGTTTATTTCTCACAATGTTACCCTGATTTCCTGGCAGGAAATTAAACTTAATTCCCCAAGCTGGGTCTGTTTTGCCCAAGGCAGTGACTGTTGAGTGATCTCTCCTTGTCCTTCACCTGACCCAGAGCCTTGCATCCCATCTCCTCTGCCCTGTCCAGTTGGGAAGGGCAGGGGCAGAGCAGCTTTGGGAGCACCTGGAATCCAGCCAGGGCCAACCCACCGGGGCCTGAGCACTCCAAGGGAAGTTTTGAGTGTGAATAGGACCAAACTTTTGTAAGGAAACAGGTTCATATTTCCCTGCATGCTATCCCTCCCAAACCCACGGCTTTTCCAGGGCAATAATACTGAGCTTCCAGGGTCCTCACTTGGCTGCTTTGTTGTGGTAACACCCTGGCCCTTCTCAACACTTAAACCATTTTATTACATTTGTATTTGTATTTGTGTTTATTTATATTTATGCATGTAAACTTCAGTTCTTCCTTGGAATGCAGACTTAGCCTTGAAACTTAAATCCTTTCATTTACCTGCTTTTATTCCATTGGATGTTGCCTGTTAACAGCCTGTTTTCCTGTGACCAGGAATATTCACTGGAAAATGGCATTGGCCTCTTCCTTCAGTGTGAAAGGAAATATTTAGGAGCTGGTTCATTCAGGAGATCCTCTCCTTCAGCATCTGATGCTTGGCAATGATTCGTTATTAAGGAGATGTGTCCATGTCAAGGGCTTTTGCTGTTGATTTGTGCAATTTGCTGATTTTATCTGCAAATCCCAATTTAAAGTTTCCTCTGAGCCAGGGGATGGGCTCCACATGACACTCTGGTGAAAATCAAGGAAGTGTTTGAAGGAATTCAGTGGAAAAAAAGAGAGAAAAATAAAAGATCCCAATCAGATGCTGAGAAAAAGGAAACCTCTCCCAAAAGCACCAATGCTGCTTGGCAGAATGAATTCAGTTCCACGGCAGAAGAATTTTCTCTCCCCCATATTTTTCTGGCTTTCTTTGCAGTTTTTTGGTCCTCTGGAGCCAGCACTGAGTGGTGACAAGTGAGTCCCTGACTTGATTTCAGGCCACCATTTCTGACTGGTTTTCTACTGGGAAAACCTGGAAAAACATCAGCAAGCGATAGGAATTCACATCTGCCAGACTTGGATGCTTCTCAGCCTTCACAGAGACATGCACTCAGCCGGGCTCGGGGCCCTTTTCCTCCCCATTCCCTCTTTTTCCTGGCTCCAGTCTTGCCACAGAACTGGCACCGTTCCCAGGACCATGAACCAGATCAGCTCATGGCATAACAACAAGAAATCATGGAATTACAGAATCCCAGAGTTGGTTGGGTTGGGAGGGACTTTAAGGATTCACCCCCTGCCATGGCAGGGACACCTCCCACTGTCCCAGGCTGCTCCAAGCCCCGTCCAGCCTGACCTGGGACACTGCCAGGGATCCAGGGGCAGCCACAACCTGTGCCAGTGTCTCCCCACCTCGATGGGAGAAGTGAGGGCAGGAGCTTCCCTTTCTCTGCAGGAAGGGACAGGGATTTGTTTCTCCCTCCCTTCCTTACTCACACGGACTTTTCCTGTGCCCTGAGCCGGAACAGTCTCCAGGCACTGTGAGTGCAGTCTCTCCCACTCTCACCACTCAATACCAGTCAGATTCTGCAGCTTAAAAAGAAAAACCTCATCCTGCATCTAAAATCAAAAGTTTTACCCCAACTTTCCTAAGAAATTAAGGCAAAAAAACCCTTGCTTTTTCTGGGAGGCAGAACTGCTGTCCTTCTTTCCAGTAGTTTTATTTGCTTCCAAAATGCTCCAGAACTTCCAAAATTTTTTATTCTATTTTCAGTAAAATGCTATTTTTTAATTAGCACAAATTCCCTGTAAGAAGAACAGGCCCTCACTACTGAAGGGTGGATCCACCATCTGGACAACAGACTCTGCATCCACAGAACACAGAAGCAGAACAGTCTGATGTCATCGCTCTTCAAAGCATCAGAATTTTCCTTTGCAATTTTACAACTTGAGGAGATTTCAGACCGGACAGAGGGAGGTTTGATGGTGAAAATTTGGGGACTGTGCAGCCCAGCATAGGGTTCTGAACAGGCCTGGAGGACCGTGGAACACACACAGGGAGAGCTTTGCTTTACAGGCAGAGTTGGGTTTTGCAGGGATTTGCCGGAGGGTGCTCAGGGCTCTGACGGGGCAGCCACAGCAGCTCTGGGCACCCTGTGCCAGGGCCTCCCCACCCTCCCAGGGAGCAATTTCTTCCCAATATTATCCTATCCATCCCTGCCCTCTGGCAGTGGGAACCCATTGTCCCTTGTCCTGTCACTACCACTTTTTCAGGCCACAATGAGCTCTCCCAAAGCCTCCCTTCTCCATGCTATATTATAATAGATACATTAATTATAACTGCATTAAACAGGTATTCTTTATCTGCCTCGGGGAAGGATCAATGCTATGAGATGGAGCACGGAGGTGCTGTGCTATTCCAGATTCTGTAGCCCGGACAGAATGGAGAAGCAGGATCTGCTTTGTTCCCCTTTGGTTTGGCCTGTGGCAGCACCTGCCTGAGCTCTGGGCTAAACCTGCCCAGGCTCTGTCACAGCTCAGCACAGGATGTTTGTAAAGCAGGGGAAAGGCAGGAGGCAGAATAATGAATTCAAAGGGAGGAGGTTACAGGAGCTGCTGGACTGAAAATCATCCCTGGAAGTGTCCAAGGCCAGGCTGGACGGGGCTTGGAGCAGCCTGGGGCAGTGGGAGGTGTCCCTGCCATGGCAGGGGTGGCACTGGGTGGGCTTTAATGTCCCTCCAACCCAAACCATTCCATGGTTCCAGCTGTCCTAGGTTTTCTAGCTGAATATCACTGCCATAAAGTCCTGAATCGTCAGCCACACCAGATGGAAAAGAAGATATTAAGATAGCCACCGTTTTAATTGAAAATATTGATTAAGTGGAAGTAAGAAGCCTAAGAAGGTACTGCCAGCCTATAATCAACTCACCTCTTTTTAACACAAATCCCAGGTGGACAGTTCAGATTCACAACTGAACAGAGTGAATCACAAAGTTGTTTCATTAAAAAGCACAAATATGAAAGGTATCTACAGAGAAAAGATTTTGAATTCTGCCTTTGGATCGAGAATGTTTTAAATAAAGCCTTGGGGAAACAAATCCATGGATTTGCTTTAGTGAAGGTGGAGAGAAGAAAACGGGGTCCACCAAAAAAAAACAAATTAGAAAACAATTGATATTCTCTAAAGCACTTTTCAGGCCTTAAAGTCAATCAAACTTGTGTTGGCAAATCCTGCTTCAGCCCATGAGCTCCAAGAGCCTTTTGGTGCCACTCTCTGGGTGCAGCAGTTCCAGGCACATGGAGAAAACTCCTGGCCCTGCACCGGGGCCGTGGGGGGAGCAGCAGCTGGACCACACAATGTTGTCTGTAAAATTTGGCACAACATTTAAAATATTAACCTGCTCCAGAGATTTCCTTTACTTGCTCCGTATCCATCATTCCTTCGCCAGAGTTTGTGAGGAGTTTGCTAAATGCGTTAAGAACCAACTCCACATTTCCCTGCACGTGCCACGTGTGACACTCGCTGTCCCTTCTGCTTCAGAACAGAATCCCAGAATCCCCAAATGGATTGGGTTGGGAAGGACCTTAAATCCCACCCAGTGCCACCCCTGCCATGGCAGGGACACCTCCCACTGCCCCAGGCTGCTCCCAGCCCCAGTGTCCAGCCTGGCCTGGGGCACTGCCAGGGATCCAGGGGCAGCCACAGCTGCTCTGGGCACCCTGTGCCAGGGCCTGCCCACCCTCTGAGCCAGGAATTCCTTCCCATTATCCCATCCATCCCTGCCCTCTGGCAGTGGGAAGCCACTCCCCCTCATACTGTCACCCCAGATCCTTGTCCAAAGTCCCTCTCCATGTTTCTTGTAGCCCCTTCAGGTCCTGGAAGGTCACAATTAAGTCATCCCGAATCTTCTCCACGCTGTGTTCATTGTCCCACAGCATCTGCTGGGGTCACCCCACGTGTCTGGCTGTTGGGAATGCCCAGGAAGGTCAGGATGGAGCTGTCTGGAGATGATCTAGCAGCACAGGACCTGAGCTCACAAGTTCCTGAACGCTGGGAGCAAAGGACAGGGGCTGCTCCTCCAGCACGGGCGATTTGCAGGTGGCTGAGGAGGATGAAACCTCTCACAGGGCCAGCAGGAAAAGCTTAGAGGAGCTCCACAGGTGCTCTGTCTGTACCTCTGAGGTAACAGAGGCAAGAGCCAGTCCAGAGGAGAATTCCCTGTAGAAAGGGTGTTGGGATGGAGAAAATCCTTCCAGAGCCAAAGCTTGCATGCAGGAGAGGGAAAGGCATTGCCTGCCCGAGCAGTTTTTCCCAGCACTAAGGTGGAGTATGGAAAATTGGCTGAGTGTATAAAATAGACTGAGTACATACGACTCTCTGAGGAGCTCAGATGGCCTCTGGGACCTTGGTGCACACACACCCCCACACCAGGAGTCTGTGGTATTTCTGCAGAAGGTTTGGCAAATCACAAAGCTACTCCTGATTAACAATTATTGCCACAGCTGATGGGAGCTCTGCAGCCATGGCAGGTGCTTTATTTCTGCCTCAGAGGACCCACAACTTAATTTGGGTCTATAATAGACTGGTAAGGTTCAGGGAAGGACACAGGTGGAGCAGCCTTGCATCCTTTATGTGCGGGAGTGCACTGCTCAAAAAAAGTAAGAGAGTGGTGGAGTGTAAGAGAGGCATTTGAAATTAAAGGTTGGGATGGGGTTGTGGCTTCCCCAGAAGTGTCCAAGACCAAGCTGGAGGGGGCTTGGAGCAACCTGGGAGAGTGGAAGGTGTCCCTGCCTATGGCAGGGGGATGGAATGAGATGCTCTTTAAGGTCCCTTCCAACCCAAACCCTGCTGGGATTCCATGATTCATTCTAAACTCTTCTCATTCCGTTGAAGGACATCACAATTCCTGCCATATTTAGCAAGTCCTACCCCGTCTTTGTTTCCCTCGGTGCAAACCAGGAGCATTTGTTGAAGTGCTGGGGGTGATCCATAGAACCATGGAAGCACTGCAGGGTCACTGGGGCTGAGGCGCTATTGACAAATGAGCGGGTCCTGCAGCTGGACCCTCCTCTGCCAGGCAGCCGTGGGAAAGCAGAGCAGATATTGGGCATCATCTGTTTTGATTTTGCATCTGACTAAGGCCAGCCCAGAGAACTGAGCCAAAATACTGCTCCAGTGGGAGCCCTTCTGCTTTGAAAACCACACCTGACATGGGAGTTGCACCAAGAGCATCAGAGACTGTCTGAAATACAGAGCAGAATTAGGCCTTACTTTGGGGAATGATTTCTGCCCTCCTATAGTGCCATCAAAGCAGCCATCGCCTGTGTCCATCCTGTCAGGTCACTCAAATCTCTTTTGGGAGCAGCACTTTGCTCCTGGAGAGACAGAGGTGCTTTTCCTCCCCTCCCTTCCTGGTTTACAAGAAAGCCTCAGAGCAAGGACATTTTATTTTCATTTCTTCAAGGACTGATCACTATCAGACTTCGGGTCAGAGCTGATGTATGGATACTTCGTAGACTTTCCTGGGAAATCAGGTGGAAAATGTCACTGCCCATCACATCAGCTGTACCCCAGCTCCAGGAGCTGCCCTACAGAGGAGACAGGTGGTTCAGGGAGAGGTTTCTGGGAGCAGAATTGTAACTCAGATCTTCCCCTGGGCACAAGGGGAGCTTGGGCAGGGATGCCCCAGAGCAGAATTCCATCATCACATGAGAGCCCTGTGCTGGGATTATCAACTGATGTGAAAGTCTGAACATCTGAATTCAGGGTAAAAGGACTCAGAGAGTTTCCAGACAGGGTTTTCTGCCACTCTGAGTCCCAGAGGACACAGGATACTTCCCTTGGATGATGTGGGCAATGGGACGGGCTGTTGTCACGGCTTGACACTGGCCCAACACCCACAAGAGCCGCTCGCTCACCCTCCCCTGCCACAGCTGGGCAGAGGAGAGAGAAATTAACGAAGGGTTCATGAGCTGAGGACTGGGAGAAACACTCCAAGGGCAAAAGAAGCTCTACTTAGAGTTTCAAAGTGAATTTATTACTAACAGAGTCAGAGGAGGATAATGAGAAGTAAAATAAGCCCTTAAAAACACCTTTTCCCCCCCCAGCTCCTCACTCCTTCCCACTGACAGCGCAGGAGACAGGGCACGGGGGTTTGGTCAGTTCATCACCGAGATTTCCTGCCGCTGCTCCGGGACAGGAGCCCTTCCCCTGCTGCACCGTGGGGTCCCTCCCACGGGAGACAGCTCTCCCTGAGCTTCCCCAGCGCGGCTCCACTCTCAGGAGCAGCAGCCACACCGCCCCTGCTGCAGCGTCAGCCCCTGCCACGGGCACACGGCCCTCCCAAACTGCTGTGCCGTGGGTCTGTGTGCCACGGGGTGCAGCCCTCCCAAACCTGCTGCGCCGTGGGTCTGTGTGCCACGGGCACACGGCCCTCCCAAACTGCTGTGCCGTGGGTCTGTGTGCCACGGGGTGCAGCCCTCCCAAACCTGCTGCACCGTGGGTCTGTGTGCCACGGGGTGCAGCCCTCCAAGGCCAGGCTGCTCCAGCCTGGGAGCAGGGGCCCCTCTCTCCACGGGTCTCCCACAGGATCACAGCCTCCTCCAGCATCCACCTGCTCTGGGGTGGGCCTCCTCCACGGGCTGTGGGTGGATCTCCGCATCCCCGTGGATCCCCAGGGGCTGCGGGTGGATCTCTGCATCCCCGTGGATCCCCAGGGGCTGTGGGTGGATCTCTGCATCCCCGTGGATCCCCATGGGCTGCAGGGGCACAGCTGCCTCACCATGGTCTCACCACAGGCTGCAGAGGAATCTCAGCTCTGGCACCTGGAGCACCTCCTCCCCCTCCTCCTCCACTGCCCTGGGTGTCTCCATGTTGTTTCCTTCAGATGTTCTCACTCCTGCTCTTCTCTGGATAGAAAAAAACTCACATGCCCCACTTTGTTTTGATTTTCTTCTGAAATCTGTCATCACAGAGGCGTTCCCAGCCTCTCTAACTGGCCCAGCCTTGGCCAGCAGCCTGTCCATCTTCAGAGCCACCGGGGACTGGCTCTGCCAGACACGGTGGAAGCTTCCAGCAGCTTCTCACAGGAGCCACCTCTGTGGCCCCCCCGCTACCAAAACCAAGGCTGAGCAAAACCAGCACAGCTGTGCATTGCTCATTTTAAAACTGTTCCCCCATTTGTTTGCTGCTTTATCTTAAGGTATCCCCGCCTATTTTCCAGCCTTTCCCACACTCCCAGCCCATGCTTTGAGCTCTTCAAATGTTCCAGTTGGTATCAGCAGCAGGCAAAGGTTAAACCTGTCCTGAAAATCCACCGTGGTCAAGTTAATGCATAAAGACACAACAAACCCTTCTTTTCTATCCTGTGGTTTTCCTAGAAATAAAAGATTTACTGAGGCCAGGGTCAACCAGCAAAATAAAAGTCCATGAGAAATGACCGCCTTGGGACCATCTCCTTTATCTGTCCCAAAATACACCAAAGGCCGTTTGAGAACATCCACAAGTCATTCAGCTTTAGGACGTGGGTAGACCAGAGGATACAAAACCTTGGGAAGGGGCTCTGAGCACCCTGGGCTGGTGGAAGGTGTCCCTGTAGAACAGGGGGTGGAACTGGATGAGCTTTAAGGTCTCTTCCAACCCAAACCATTCAGGGATTCCATGAAAAAGCCACATCCCCCCTATTGCTGGAGTGGATATTTACTGACAAATATAATTCACTTTCTTAAAAGCATCCAAGCAAAGGCACAATCTGGGTGGAATCAACAGGTCTCATTATCCAGAGGCTTCAGATCCTCCAGATCAGATTTTTTTTATTGTTTTCCAAGATAAATCATCAAAACACAGATTTACATTTCTCCCCCTCCTCTCCCCACACACATAATTTTATTATACTTGTAGATTTTGCAGACTTTGCACTGCAAGAATGGCAAACGAGCTCTGTGATCTCTGTGCTGAGCAAGGGATGACTCGAGTCCTGTATTTCCAAAAGAGGGGCTTTGATCTGAGCACAGATTGGGTCCTTGTCTCTCTGGGCCTTGGTGAGGACTGACAGCAGTGCTCTGGGTAATTACCCCAAGCTTGGCCCATATTTTTAATTGCACAGTCCCAAGGATGGTGTTCAAGTGCTCATGGACCACTCGATCTCTACTGGACTGCTCAGGGTCTGCTCATCTCTTGTTTTTTGCCCCTGTGCGCACCCACGGCTCTGCCCTCCCTGCACTGCACTGGAGGCACCCCGTGGTTGTTTCTCCTGGGGCTCTGGGCTAGGCAAGGCACTTCTGCTGCTCCCAGAACTGGTGCCCAGGAGCTGCTGGAAGAGGGGAAAAGCCCCCTCCAGCCACTTTGTAGAGTACCACAGTCGACCTGTTACAGAAAACTACAAACATGATCCTAAAATAAGGACCTGCTGATGGAAGTTCCACAGCAGATCCACGTCCCTCCCCAGGTCTGCCACCAGCAGCTCTCTGGAGCCAAGGGGTGTAACTTTAACTTTGTTCAAAATTCAGGAGGAGGCAATAAAATCACCCCTCGTTCAGGGGTTCCACTGATTTTAATATGAAACTTTAATCATAGAATCCCTCAGTGGTTTGGGTCAAAAGGACCTCAAAGCCCACCCAGGGCCACCCCTGCCATGGCAGGGATACCTCCCACTGTCCCAGGCTGTTCCAGCCTGGCCTTGGGCACTGCCAGGGATCCAGGGGCAGCCACAGCTGCTCTGGGCACCCTGTGCCAGGGCCTGCCCACCCTCACAGGGAACAATTCCTTCCCAATATCCCATCCATCCCTGCCCTCTGGCAGTGGGAAGCCATTCCCTGTGTCCTGGCCCTCCATCCCTTGTCCCAAGCCTCCCTCTCCATCTTTCCTGTGTCTCCTTCAGGCCCTGCAAGGCCTCAGTGAGGTCACCCCAGAGCTTCTCCTCTCCAGGCTGAACAATCCCAGCTCTCCCAGCCTCTCCTCCCAGCAGAGCTGCTCCATCCCTCGGATCATCCTGGAGCCTCCTCTGGGCTCTCTCCAGCAGCTCCAGGTCCCTCCTGTGCTGGGCCCCGGGGCTGGGCAGCTCTGCAGAACAGATCCTTTCTCCTGTCCCTGCTCTACCCCCTCCTCCTCCTTCCCTACCTTTAATTAGCACCTCATTAACACATCTCCGAAACGCCAATGATTTATTCCTGGGTTAAGTGCTCTGGCTGCATCTTGTATTTCAGCTCAAAGGAGAAAGCAGCCAAACATTTTTCCTTCCCTGTGCACAGGCTGGTTCACCACAGCATCCTCACTTTCTCAGCTGCTTTATTTTACCTGCTTTCACAGCAATAAACGAGCCTTTACACGTTTCCTGTGCATTATCGTTGAGAATCAGAGAATCACTGAATTTTCAAGTGTTAAAGCTTTCATCAGCAAAGCTGAACATGGAAAGGCATCACATTATCCAATCAGTCTCGACCCCTTCCACGTTTACTTTTTGATTTTGGTTTAACTTCTTATTTTTCAATTTTCAGAAAAACAAAACTTTCAGCAAAACAAACCCAACACTTCTGTTTAAGTGTAAATTAATTGGCAGGACTCCTTTCAACACTCTGCAGCTCTTCATGTCTCTCTCAGCTGGTAATAAATGCTCTACATCCTTTGGACTTCCAGGCTGCCTTTCATCTGAGAATCTCAAAGTGGTTGGCCAAGGACTAATTAATCAGTTCCAGCCCAGCTCTCAGTGGGACAGGTAAATTTGAGGAGTAAAAGTGTCAATATTCCTAGTACAGATGAATTCCCCAGACACCTCGGGCCACTGTTGGACCCACAGGAGCTTTCCTGCTCTTTGGGTCAAGGTGGGAGGCTGGACCTCGCTCCAGGGAGGTGGAGTGAGGGCGCTTGTCTCACTCAGGTCTGGGCAGCTGAGACTTGATTTGAAATTCTGCATTAAACCGGGAACTGAGCAACTCCCGAGGAGCCCAACGCTCCCCCTGAACAGGAACACAAAAGAGGTGGTTCTCTCAAGCCAAATAAAAATTTCCCAGCTATCTGAAAGATGTGAAAACTGATCCCAGCAGATTTCCCTGGACCTCTGCAGAGCTTCCAGCCCAGAGCTTCACACACTCTCCTGTTTTGTTCCTGGGGCTTTGCATTGCCCGGGATATTTTACCTCCCAAAAATGCTGGGTGTGGGAACTCCCAACACCAAGAGAAGAGAGGTCAACGTGCTCCCTTCAGAGGCTGCTGCCGTGGGAATCCCAGTAAGGAGGGATTCATCACCAGGGCTGTCTGTAGTGGGGCCCCTGTGCCAGACCCCCAGCCTGTGAGAGCTCAGCTCTTCCCCCGAGCTGCACTGACTGCACAGCACTGACCCCAAATGGTCACCCCAAATCCCCCTTGGACCACTGAAAATTAAAGATATTTATTATTCAATATCTCAATACAAACACCATTGTTTCAAGTGTTGGGAAGAAGGGGCACTGAAACAAACAGGGAACAGCTGCTCCCTGTGCATTAAAAGGGCACATCCAAGAGATTTCTCTCCCTCCCCATATCCTGCTCATGGCTCTTTGGACATTTGTGTAACCCTGTAGGCACCATCCCAGCTCTGGGAGAAGTTCACATCCTTCCGTGCTTTCCCAGGGATGATCTAAGCTTAGGGGAACAAGCTCGGTTTCATACCCAGCCCTTTTCTTGTGGAAATGTTCTCCAGAAGGAAAGTGGCCCCTGATTAGGAAGGAATTCTTTACTCAGAGGGTGGGCAGGCCCTGGCACAGGGTGCCCAGAGCAGCTGTGGCTGCCCCTGGATCCCTGGCAGTGTCCCAGGCCAGGCTGGACATTGGGGCTGGGAGCAGCCTGGGACAGTGGGAGGTGTCCCTGCCATGGCAGGGGTGGCACTGGGGGGGCTTTGAGGTCCCTTCCAACCAAAACCATTCTGGGATCAAAGCACATGGGCCCCTTCTCCAGCCAAGATGTAAAGTCCACACCTCCCATCACAGGGATGGATCTTCCCTATTTCCTTTCCTAAAGACACAAGATGGCCCCTTTTATAAAAGTTGGTACAGTTCATATTCTGAGCACGATGTTTCCTGGTCTGGAATGTCCCTCTGGCCAGGTCCAGTTCAGCTGTCCTGGACCTGCTCCCTCCTGGCTCCTTGTGCAGCTCCTCTCTGGCAGAGCAAGGACACTGAAACCTCCTTGACTCAGAGTGAGCCCTGCTCAGCCACAGCCCAGCCTCCGTGTGCTGCCAGCACTGCTCCCACAGTGACCCCAAAGCTCAGCCCTGCAGGAGCTGCCAGCAATAAATGAACCCCATCCCAGCCAGAGCAGGACAGGACTCCTTCTCCAGCAGGACTTCCAGGCAGCATCCCAGTCCTGTAAACATCATCCCTGGCTCCAGCTGAGGTAGCTCCATGTCCTGAGCCAGCATTCCAGCCTGGTTTGGGCTGACAAGCCTCCCGAATCCCCTCCCGAATCCCCTCACCCTTCCCTGCCTCATCCCCTCCACACCTCGGAGTGTTTCCACAGCGCACCCGCCCTTCCCCGGGCCCTGCTGCCGTGGTCGTGCTCTCCCTGGAGGGAGCTCGGCAGAGCCGCGGCGGCCTCGGCGGCCTCGGCGGCCTCGGCGGCGGGCGAGTGCCAGCTCCGGGCCCGCCGAGGGAGCCGGGCTGCCAGCCCGGAGCGCGGGCCCTGCTGACGAGGCCCTGGGCTGGAAGACGCTCCTGTCACTCGGAATTAGCGTCAGCCCCGCTCACAGATGCCGGAGATATTCACGGGAAATGACCCTCGGAGCCCTGCTGGGGCACGGGGAGCTTCTCCAGTGGCTGAATGCAAAAATTACTTTTGGGAAGGAGGAGGCACCAAGGAGCTTCCCGTGTGGGTCTGTCCCAACAGCTCCCGTGTCCCCCGGAGAGGGGCTGCAGCTCGCGAAGGGCCCCCTGTCCCGCTGTCCCGCTGCAGGGAGGCAGATCCTTCCCTGAGGGGTCGGTACAATCCACATTGATGTCTCCAGCTGCCAGGGACTGCAATCAGGAATTCAGGGCACTCCTGTGGGTCCAGGAATTGCTGCTGTTCATGGGCTGACCCAGTGCTCCTGCAGTGACCTTCACACCTGTGGAGATCTGGGGCGTCACGGTGTCTGATCCATTCCTGATTTATGAGATCTCTTGCATTTATACGGCTTCTGATTTTCCCAAAATTCACAGGACCTGTCTGACCTTTGACACCTCTAATTCCTCCCCAAATTCCCTTGAACTTGACCCATGGGTTCAAACACAGATAGAAACCTGTGCACAGGCAGCCCCAACCCAGCAGCCTCATTTCCTTAGAAAACTGGGCTGGAGAACCTGAGAAGAGCCTTTCCAAGTTCAGAATTCCTATTTCAGCAGAAATTAACATCTGACAATTCATTTCTGTGATATAATACTTCATTAAACAGGAATTCTGCAAGATACCAGCTTTCTAAAAATATTTTCTGGTTTCAGAAACGGAATTCTGGTCCAGTGTATATTAGTTTTCTTATTTCCCCATTATTCCATGAACACTCTGCTCCCTCTAACACAGATAATGTGTTATCATATAAGAGTTAATGTAGTCTGGCTTTTAGGGTTTTTTTTCACATCATTAAGTTCCACTGCTGTTCAGCACTGATTGAAATGTCTCATCTCTTTCTAGAGGAAAACGTCTGCAGCTTGCTGTAATCAAACACTTTCCAATATAAACAGGATATTTGGATGTGGAAAAGATTGGATTTTCAATCAGTGCTAAGGAACTGCTGCACTTCTGTGAAGCATTAGACACTTTTTAAAGAGTTTTGTTGATTATTCATTGATAGCAGTGTCTGTTGAGGTCTATTATGACAAACAATGAAATACAAAATAATAGAGAATTGTAGAATCATTAAAGAAAAGCACTCTGGGGTCATTGAGTCCAAGCTGTGCCCAATCCCCACCTTGTCCCCAGCCCAGAGCACTCAGTGCCACCTCCAGGCCTTCCCTTGGACACCTCCCAGGGCGAGGACTCCCCCACTCCCTGGGCAGTTCCAATGCCTGGCCACCCTTTCCATGGAGAAACTCCTGCTGATGTCCAATACAAACAGGAAAAATGCACAATATAAATGCTAAAAAGTTAATGTCAGAATGAGTTTATAGGAACAGAAACATTTCCTTATAGATCTGGAGAAGGACTTTGCACGAGGAAGTGTTAGGACAATGTCACAATGTCGTGTTAGGACAAGGGGGAATTGCCATAAGCTGAAGGAGGGCACGGATGGATGGGATTTTGGGAAGGAATTCCTGGCTCAGAGGGTGGGCAGGCCCTGGCACAGGGTGCCCAGAGCAGCTGTGGCTGCCCCTGGATCCCTGGCAGTGTCCCAGGCCAGGCTGGACACTGGGGCTGGGAGCAGCCTGGGGCAGTGGGAGGTGTCCCTGCCACGGCAGGGGTGGCACTGGGGGGACTCTGGGGTCCCTTCCAACCAAAACCAGTTGGGACTCCATGAAACACAGCCCTGCACATCCTGACTAAAAAAAGCACCTTTATCTTTCCCTACTTCAACAAAGATACCAACTTAATGCAGCAAATAGAGGAGAAAAATCACTGGCAATTTTTGCAAAAGAAAATCACTGAATCAAAACCAGAACTTTTCAGTACTCCAAAAATAAATAAAATTGTAAAACTAGATCACATGGAAAGTTTAGATATTTTTTATGGAATGTTCTTACAGAGTTGCACATTTTTCCTCCATTTCAGCACATCCTTAAGGACTTGGAAAGATGAAACTCAGAAGTTTTGAAATAAAAATGCAAGTTAAAAACTGAAACATCTGGAATAAGAATTTTACTGTTCAGTATCTCAATTTCCAAGCACAGTCACTCCTCCCCTCCAAACACGTTTCTAGTAAAAGGCAGAAGCTGTCCCATAAAAGAGTGAGTCTGCACTGATGAGAAGAGATTGTCCTTTATCCCTGGGAGCCAAATCAGCATCTTTGCCTGCAGCGCTGGGGGGCCCTGAGTCGGCCCTCCCTGCTGAGGTTCCCCACCCCTCTGCGCAGCTGGTGGTGCAGCTTTGCTGAGCTCAGAGCTCCCAGACCCCGCCAGGCTGGGGTGAAGCTCTCCTTGAATCGCTGAGGAGGCTGAAGAGCAACACCTGCTCTTCCTGTGGAGCTGGGATGGGCTCGTTCCAGCGCCTCTCCCGGTGGGGGAGCTCATTATCCACGAGGAATACGGACCAGCCTGGAGCAGAATTTGCATCCCCAAAGCAGACACAAATTCTCCATCGTTTGCTCTGCCGAAGGCGCATCCGCTGTGTCTGGAGTTGGAGCAAGAGGAGGATGGATTTTAGGAGGCTCTTCACAAAGTGAGTGGGAGCTGAACTCTGGCATGGTTATGTTCAAGGGTGTTTAAGCGAAATCTTCTTCTTGTGGAATGTGTGGTTATGGAGCAAAACCCCCGTCGGTGGTGAGGGATCAGAGGAGCCTAATCCCAGAACAAGGCGTTACGGATCTTCTCTGCTGAATTTGTGGGAATATTTGGTTGAATTCCTGGCAGTGTCCCAGGTCAGGCTGGACGGGGCTTGGAGCAGCCTGGGACAGTGGGAGGTGTCCCTGCCCATGGCAGGGGTGGCACTGGATGATCCTTAAGGTCCCTTCCAGCCCAAACCACTCCATGATTCCATGAGTTCATCAATACCCAGACTGACGTCATTCAACACATCAGCCTAGATGGCGCAGAGAGACTGCTGGAGTGCACTGGGTGGTGGGAGAGAGATGGGCCCTGAGGATCAGAGAGAGGGGCTCTGTCCTGGGCCCGGAGGGGACCCTGGGAGTGCATCCAGGTCACCGGGGATGGACTGAGAGAGGATTGTGTGTTTATGGACAGACTGGGCCTAGGAGAAGTGTTCATTGCAGTTTGTGGCCTTATAGGGCATTGTTTGCCTGTTACCATCATAGGTAAAATCTGTGCAATGCCCCAGGTGATTGGGGGACACTGTGGGGAACATCTGTCCTGTTTATAGGATGTGATATCCTGCTGGGTGCTGGGATTTAAGGAATTCTGACTGCGCAATAAACGGCTTTGCATTTTCCACCTGATGAGCGAAGTCCTTGCCCACGCGTCATTACTGCAAGAGACCATGGCCAAAAATGGTGATACAGGTGAGAGATTAATTAATTTAGAGCTAGAAAATATAAAATAAAAAGTATCTGCTCAGTCAAAAGCTTAGACTCTGACATTTGGTTTAGTCCCAGCATCTGGGTATAATAATGGTGTTTGTGTGGACATGTTTATCTACATAAAAGGGGCATTTCAGGTTTGTCTGATTTAAGTGTCACATTCTGGATGAGTCCAGCAATGACTTGTCTTCTCTGCCTGAAATTATTGCTTCTGGGAGACTCTTCAAAAACCAGGTGCCTCAAATTTCACATATTGGACATTTTCCCCTCGCTGGCCTCAAGTCCCAAAATGCACTTAGTGCACGATAAACTCCAAAAGGGATTTCCAGAAACAGCTCGTGGAAAACACAGTTTTAGTGCAGAAGCAGCCAATCTCAGCAGGAGAGAAATAACAATTCCAGCTCTCGTAGGTAACAGCTGGCAGGGAAACACGGTCCAGGGTCTGTCACAACCAGTCAGACTTCAGGGCAAAAAGGATTGAACACGAGATCTGCTTTTCTGCATAATCCAAGTCACTGGTTGTGTCTGAGTTACTCTGTCTCTCAGCTGGAAAATAGCTTTCTGGGGGAAAGAAAAAAGTGACTTTTTTACTTAGATATTGCTGGAGCTTGAGAATCCAACAGTGCCTGTTGTGAATTGTTCCGGAGCTGGGTTAACCTCTGTTAAACTTTATGTTTTACTTGCAATCTGAACTTGTCTGGTTCGAGTTCCCCACGCTTGGTCTCCTCACTGCCAGCAGGCTGAGGACTCCGGCAAGTGAAACATTTGGAGTCTCCAAGTCTTCCAGCCCTGGCTGCTCTTCCTCCTCGGTTTGCACAGATGGATCCAATTCCCAAGGCTTTTAACAACTTGTTTTGCAAGAGGTGTTTTGTTTTGGGGTTTGTTTGGCGTTTTCTGGGGGGGAGAGAAGGTGCTCCCAATCCATCAATACTCACAGTCCAACTTTTCATACTGGTGTGGTTCAGTGTAAATATTTAATGTTAATAATTTAGGACTGCATTTCATATTCAACTGTATTTCATGTAGAAAAAAAAATTAAATTCAAACACTGACTTCAAAAAGGAAAAATCAGGCCTGACCAGTAAAAAACATCCACATTTTAACAATTTCAACCTCCCCTCGGCATCTTTTTTTCTGTGTTGTGCAGGAAGTTAATTAGACTCCTAGACTAATGAACTATTTGGCTAGACTGAACCCATATTTGTTTCAAAGAATTCCTTCATTAAAGTGAAAATCAGCACACCAAAACATTTTCAGTCATTTTAAACTCTTCGAAATCCACATAAAAAATCTACCAGAGAAGTGTTTTATGTTAAGGACAAGATTTTTTCTTTTCATACATGCTTTTGACTCTTATCTTCAAATTATATTGTGAAGTCAGAAATTTTAATTTAAGTAAATAAAATTTAAATAAATTCCACAAAAGAACTCTGAAAATTAAGGGGAAAAAAAGAAGAAAATAAGAGGAAAGAAACCATGGAGGAAGATGAGACATTCACTTTGAAACAAAATAAAGTTACAGTCCATAAAATATTCCCGTATTGCCAATCAGCTGCTCTGTGAACAATCAGCTGTGATTAAGGGTCTGTGTTCAGTGATCTGCAGGAGGTTCCTGTGAAACTCTGCTGCTGCAGAAGCTCCAGCCCTGAATCTCCAAAGGATGCTTGGAAAACGCATCTTCCTGAATGTCTCCAGTCTCCTCCTGAGCCAAGCTGAGCCTAATTGCCTGATTATTGATTATCCCTTTGAAGTGCAGTCATCGACATCGGCTGGATTTGCCATCTGCCTGTCTCGTTAACAACCGTCTATTTCCCCACAAGCTGTCTCTCCCAAGGAAAACACAGATGGTTCCCTCCCCAGCACGTCCTGGGAAGGGCTGCAAACACAGATGGCTTTGGAGGGAGCACAATGGGGTGACAACTCTGCTTTTCCTCTCCTCTGGAACCCTGGTGATCGCCTGGCGATCGGATCAGCCGGGCTCTGTCCTCCCCTTGTGGTTCTGGGATGTTCATGGACATCTCCAAGCTTAGAATCATGGAATCATGGAATGGTTTGGGTTGGGAGGGACCTCAAAGCCCCTCCAGGGCCACCCCTGCCATGGCAGGGACACCTCCCACTGCCCCAGGCTGCTCCAGCCTGGCCTTGGACACTGCCAGGGAGCCAGGGGCAGCCACAGCTGCTCTGGGCACCCTGTGCCAGGGCCTCCTCATCCTCAGAGGGGAGGATTCCAGGCCTGGTCACCAAGAATTTGGAATTAGGGTTTCAGCTGGAATTGTCATGGATCACATTTAAATATCCAGAAACCCCTTTGGAGCCTGGAGTTGACTTGGAAGGACCAGGCAGAATCCAGGCTTAGCACCTATTGCAGACCCATGAAGGGGAATTTCTTTTGTTATCCTGGTTATACCCAGAACAGCACTGATTTCCCTGGGATCATGGGCATAGAATCATGGAATATCCTGAGCTGGAATGGGCTCAGAAGGATCACCAAGTCCAGCTCCTGGCCCTGCACAGGCCTCCCCCAACAATTCCACGCTGTGCCTGAGAGTGTTGTCCAAACACTTGCTGGACTCTGGGCTTTGGCAGGGGAGCCCAGTTTGACAAAAAAGATTTCAATGGCAACTGAGATGTCCAATATAGAAACCCCAGATGTCCAAAATAGCTCTGGAAAATACCCTCGAGAACTGACCTGGGTATTCCCAGCCCCAGGAAGAGAAATTCCACCCCCAGAGCTTTTGCTGCTGCTCCCCAGGTGATGTGCCTGGCGCATGGAGACAGGTCTTCAAAGGAATTACAGAGGAGCAATGGGCTGATGATGAGCAGCTAGTAATTAGCAGAGTAATTAGAACAGGCAGAGTGAGGAAAGAATGTGCTGGCTCTGCTCCATCTGACCCTGAACCATGAGGATCCTACAGCACAGTCGAGGTAAAACAGGAAGGGAAAGCAGAGTGATCCATGTGCAAAGCAGCAGGAGATGGGAATATTCCCAACACCACCAGAGCGGAGCTGGGGCTGTGGGTGCTGCTTTGGGCCGTCTCCGGCCTCCTCAGGTGCTATTTTGGAGAGGTGAGAGAGATTTAAGCTTCACCTAAAAACTTTTCTGCTCCTATTAGTGAAGAGTTACCTCGTGCCTCTATTTTCACTCTAGGCCCACTGCAAGGCTCGCTGAGGAGCGATCTGTCCAAGACACTGGTTTGCCACTCTGTGCTCCCTGCAGCTTTCCCCTTTTCCAAGAAGAAAGACTTTGGAAGGATTAGTTCCACCACAGGCTTATTGTTCAGAGCGTGGTGGTTCTGAAATGGGTGTGAGAGGGGGATTAAGCTGCCCTGGGCTTCAGCACTCCACAGGGAGATTCTAGAACCCCCCACCCTGAGTGAAGTGCAGGAGCAGGGAAGAGATGCCACATGAGGATCTGGGGTTTATCCGAAGGTCAGATAAAGCCTGGTAAATGTAACAGCTCTGAAATGTGAGCTGCTGGGAGGCTACAGTGTGAAGCAGGAACTGCTGGTCATTTGGTCAACTGGCAGGGCTTGTTGTGCTCACCTGCAGAGTGTGAGTTAAAGGCCTGTGCATGAGGAATTTCTCTATAACCAAGGACTTTGGGAAGAAAGATTTCCTAAAATGGAGAATCATGGTTATAATGGAGTTATTTCCAAAGTGGGCACCAAACCCATGTGCAAGAACTCCTGAAGATTCCCAGCTGAACATCAGGTTATTCCCTTCCCAGAGATAAAACTTCCACCCTGAGTGCATTATTCACTCAGCTGATTGAAGCCATACCACTAAATTTAAATTTGTTTTTCCCTTACCTGCAAATTTAAAGAAAAAAGGCACCCTTGGATGCACTTCAGAGAGATATGTCTGGCTCTTGCTCTGCCAGTAGCGAGAGGAATGTGGAGTTCATGACCATAATTTATTGCTGTTGCCACCCAGGAGAGCTTAGAGCCCTTCTCTGAACATGGACAGCTTGGATCCCGTGTTGGAAACAGCTGATCTCTGCACAGGCCACAGGAGTAGAGGGAGATCAGGATTTCAGCACTTTGTAACTCTTTTCCCAGAGGCGTCAGGCACTTGCGATCCCAAATCATTTATCAGAGCTCACGCAGAGACTTTGCACAGACACACAGTACAAATAAATCACCAGAACTATCGGTGCTTCAGTCTCCAGACACTGCTCTCCTTTCAAAAACCCTTCCCACTCCTCCGTTATCCAGCTTGCCCAGCTGGTATTTTCCTCTGGTACTTGTGTTTGTAGAGGAAAATGAAGTTGTCAGACTTCAAATGTTCTTTCATCGTCTGAGCGGATTTGCCAGAGCAGCTGTGCTGTTTGGAGGCCTCTCCTAAAGCTTTAACATAATTGCCTCTCGGAATGACAATCCCCCGAGCCCCACAGTGCTCCCGTGGGACTGCCCAGGTGTGGGCAGGAACTGGGGAAGCGCAATCGCCTGACGGCGCAAAAGCTCCGCACCAGGACTGGTCCCTCACTCCCCCCTGCACACTGAATACTCTGCAATAATCCAGCCATCCCTGCCAGCTCCAAACCCTCGGAACATCCAGGGGCCAGACAACTGTGACAGAGCCTGAGCTCCAGCTGCTCCTGAGGCACCTCCTGCAGCTGCTGGCCGTCAAAACTGCCTTTACTGCTCTTGCTGTGGAATGATGCACTCTGGATTAGCCTTAAACCCAGCCTATTGAGCCATTTAGCCTTCAGAAGGACGTGTGGAGTAATTGCTGCCCTCTTAAATCACTGCTGAGCACTTTAAATATGCAGGAGATCAGCTCAGCCTTTGAGTGCGTGTTTGAGAAAACGGGGTGGAAAATGTCTATGAGACAATTTGCCTGTTAAACAGCCACGGTTCCTCAGGCAAGAGAATCCAAGGACCCCGAATCCTGGGAGAGACAGAGGGAGAACACGGCCCCAGAGCTCGGGGTTTCTCCAGCTGTGAGGTGCAAACATCTCCGGGTGGGAGGGAGCCGGTTTTCCTGCAGAGCCCTGTGTATCCAGGGCACAGCTCCAGGGCAGACTGCAGTGGGATATCCAGGCTCCTTTCCATTTGTTTGCTGTAATTTTGTGCCAGTTACGGTGTGTAATGTTTTTTTCTGGGGTTTTCCAGGTGGTCACGTTCAGTCTGGAAGCTGCACATCCACAGAGCTCCTGCCCAGAGCTAGCTCCTGCTTGCTCCTGCCAGCCTGCTCCCAATCCTGAAAGGTTTCCCTTTAAAGCTGTCTCACATTCTGCAACACCAAGTGTCCAGCAGGACTGCCCAGCTCACTGGGAACAGAGAAACCAGCACCCTGAAACACTCACCTCTGAGCACATCTCAGGTGCCCTACAGTGTCCTGGCCACTTTACCAGACTGATAAATTAAGGATATTAGAAAGTAGGCCTGGCCAAAGTTCGTTACAATTCTCATTAGCTCTGTGGGACAGCTGTAGGGAAAGACACAAAGCCAAAGTGGGCTTCAAACACCGACACCTTGTTCCCAGCCGGCCCCTCCATCTGCTCCCAGCCCGCAGCTCCTCTGCAGAGCTGCAGGTTTGCTCCTGCTCGGAGGCCTCCGGTACTCCCTGGAGGATCCCAGCATTTAAACAGACCAAGCCCTTGCAGTGAGTACTGGGAACTGTCTCTTGTGAAGCTGGAGGGAAACGAGAACCACATTTTTCAGGAGACATTATTTGGTGGCAGGAAAGTGCTGCTGAGCAACAGCAAATGTCCACATGGTGATGCCAATTAGCTGAAAAATCCTCGTTTAAGGATGACAGAAACACCTCCCAGGAGCCAGGCCAGGCCCAGGGTCCCTTTCTGCCCACAGCACTTTTACAGTGTCTGAAAAAGCATTTTTAGCCTTTGAGAGGAGTTTTACAACTCCAAGACCAGACTCAGCCTGGAGCTGCACTTTCACTCAGCAACAAGAGGGTTCGCAAAGGGTTAATAAACTGCCCAGGAGGAGAAACACCAGCATGGTCAGCTTGGAGAGCTCCAGGAGAGCTTAGAGCCCCTTCCAGTGTGTAAATGGGCTCCAAGAGGGCTGAAGGGACTTCTTTGGACAAGGGGTGGAGGGACAGGACAGGGGGAGCTGCAGTGTGGAGGAGGTCTCTTCTCGGGCTCCTCAGAGAGAACAGAGTGGAGTTTGTCACTGCCTCCTGCAGCTGGGGTGGGAAGGACTGACACTGGTGGCAGGAGTTCTGAATCCCCAGGGAACGCAGAGGAGACTTTTCCAGGAGCCTGCAAGCAGTGCTGGCCACTCCTGGGAATGCTGCCTCCAGGTATTTACCAACACTGAGGTCAGCCAGAAGCCAAACAGAGCCCTGGACCTTTCCATTCAGTCTGACCTGGGTGCAGCTCCAGGGAGTCTCTCCACAGCCTGGAAAAGCCACGTCTTGGGGCACACACAGGTGCCCTCCGACACGAATGTGCGGCTTTGGGCCGACACCACTTCGGGGGTGGATTTGCAGAGGGTGAGATCCAAACTCTTCTGCCTTGTGCTGCTCCCGCAGCTGCAGAGGAAACCAGAGGCCAAATTCTCCATGGCCTGAAGCACGCTGGGCTCAAGGGGGATAATTCACTCCTGGGGATCAGCTGATCCTGATCAGAGGCTGTGAGACCAGAAGAGCCTTGGGAAGCAGGGAATGGCTGGGGACAAGGCTGGAATGGCAGAGATCCTCTCTGGCACAACTGCCCCGCCAGGCTCGCTGTGTGGCACTTGCCAGCTTCAATATAAAGTGTCCCCAAGTGCCACGAGCTGAGCTGGCAGCAGTGGGGTGTTGGCAGAAGAGCCCCATCCTTGCTGGGAGTTCTGCTGACATCAGCAGGTTGGGGTTTTGATTGTTGTAACATTCCTTAGCTAATGGAGTTACACCAGCCAAACTCAGAGTCACACTGAGGTATCCAATCCTCTCCTCCCTGCACACGCAGCTCTGGAACCCTGGAATACCCTGAGCTGGAAGGGACCCCCAGGATCACCCAGTCCCACCCCTGGCCCTGCCCAGACACCCCAACAACCCCACCCTGGGCATCCCTCCTGGAGCTCTGGCAGCCTCGGAGCCGGGATGATTCCCTGGGGAGCCTGGGCAGTGCCCAGCACCGTCTGGGGGAAGAACCTTTCCCTGAGCTCCAGCCTAACCAGGAAAATCCAGGAAAATTGCTCAGGAATGGTACAATATTATGGCCTGTTATGAAGGAAGAGCTGAAGACCAAATCTGGGTCAGACTCAAGTGCTGTTCCCCCCCCCAAGACTCGCTCAGGGTTGAAGGAAAGAGCTGCAATGAAGGAAATTGTCTTAGGGGGGAAAAAAGGAAATAAAAGGATGTTTTCAGTTCTTTTAAAGCCCCAAGAACAGTTTCTTTGAGTAGGCTTTGTAGAACCTCAGCCATTTCCCTTTAAACAAAGAGAGACAAAAAAAGTCTTGTAACCTGAGCCGGCACCATCAGCTGGTTTGTGTTCCATGGCAAGCTGGAAATAAAGACCCAACAATGCACTTCTTGACGTTTCCTTTCTGTGTGCAGGGCTAACAAAAGAAGACAGCAAGGGATAACACCAGAGCAAGAGCCCAGGTGTTTTACTTTAGTGAGAAGGGAAGAGGGGAGGCAGCTTGGGAATGCAATTAAATCCAGCAGCAAAAAGCTGAAAATCAGCATGTGTGAAAAGAATGGGAAACAGTGAGTGTGGGTCTGTATTTATGGAAAATTTCCTTCTTCGTTTGCGGCATTTGCATAAAGCCCAAGGCACGGAGGGAATAGATCTGTCTATAGCAATCTGGAGCCCTGAGTGCCAGAAGTCTCCAGTAAATATGTGATGCAAAGGAAGCTTTTGAAAGAGTAATGCCCCAAAGCCTCGGAATTCAGAGCAATGAAATCTTTGTCATGCACAACAACACATCTGCACAAGCCAGGGGAGCGTGGCCTGCGGTCACTCTGTGTGTGACTAACTCCCTCCTCCCTCACCAAAGGGTCACGCCTGCACAGCCCCTCTCGGGGAGTTTAGATCAGAAACTCCCGGAGCAAACAGCACAAGCTCAGACGCAGGAGCAGATATTTGCTGTAATCCTGGATCATTTCGTTTGCTGGTCGAGGGCACAGCCCCAGGATCACTGGCACATTCTGAGCAATGGTTACTGTGAGAATTTTCTGATGTGCAGCTTTGTATTAAAAGCTTTTCTGAGGCAGCTGCACAATAGAGAAGATTCTCTTGTCTGGTTCAGGCTATGTCTCAGATTGGCTGGTCAAAAATGATTGTTTAGGATATGCTTGACACATTTTGTAAACAGGAATTTATGAGAGAAACAGGAAATCAGATTACAAGGATGTCTCTGACATGTAGCGATAGGACAAGGGGGAATGGCCTTAGCCTGAAGCAGGGCAGGGTGAGATGGGATTTTGGGAAGGAATTCCTGGCTGGGAGGGTGGCCAGGCTGCCCCTGGATCCCTGGCAGTGTCCGAGGCCAGGCTGGACATTGGGGCTGGGAGCAGCCCGGGACAGTGGGAGGTGTCCCTTCTCATCACACCAAAGGGGGGCAGGGCAGCGGCACTGGAGCTCAGAGCGGGGTACAAACATCACGGGACTGGATTCTCAGTTGGAAATTATCATTTTGCTGGGCTCCAGGAAGGACACAAACCCATGCTTGACCATTCCCTTCCTCTGTGGGAGAGAGAAGTGTTTGATCAGCGCTGGGCTGTCGTTAAACCCTCCTGGAATCCGGGAGCATGAGTGACGGTTCCAGGGAATGTGGAGCTGCTTTGCTGTGGGGAAGGGAGTGGGAATTCACATCACTGCAGAGACTGTGCCAATCTTTTCCCTGAATTTAAGCACACGAGACTCCTCCAGCCTTGCCTAGCCCTGACATCTGGATCCATTAGGAATTTGCAATTCTAATTTGGATCAGCACCACTAATTGTGCTTTTTTTTCAATTGGCTGCACTATTGATTTTATAAGATACGTGGTGCTCTTCCACCTGTGTGCAAGGCTCCTGCTGGGAGCTGCTAATGGAAAAAAACACCTCAATTAGCAAGAATTCCCTCTGAAATCCGTGAAAATCCGATATTGCTGATTAGTTTGTTAAAAAAATCTTATTAAGAAATGCTTGGTAACTTCCCTAATAATATCAAGGAGCAGATCCTCATGCTGGGCTCCCAAGAAGAGTAATCTCTCCTTCTCCTTTTTCCTTCTCTGCCTCCAGCAAGGCTCCAAATCTGTACCACGCAGGAATTAATTTCCCAGCCCCTCCCTAGCGAGCCATGGAGGAGGAGAACTCCACTCCTGTTTTAGCTGCATGCAGCAAATGGAGCTGTGGGAAGAAATTAATGATGTTAATCCAGATTCCAGGAGAGGGGTGGAAAGGAACAGGGAAAAAAGGGCCCTTTCATCCCTTTAGTTCCATCAGGCAAATTAACTTCATCTCCTGCTTCATCCCTCTTCTGCTTCAGCCTTGGATTCACATTGGCTGAGCCGAGTATCTCCTCCTGATAAATGGAAAAAATGTTCCTTCTGCAGTTCCTGTGGCCCAACACCTTAACAAGAGGTGGGAGAACCCAGAAATACCAAGGCAGTTGTGTCTGGGGCACGAGTCAGAGTCGGCTCTGAGCCTGCTGGTCTCTCTCCCGCAGGGACAATCCGGTTCCCTGGGCTGAGCTGGTGCCCATGGCAGCAGGTAACAAACACGCCAGTTCAGCCCGGAATGAAAGCAATAAATGCATCTGCACGCCGTGGCCTCTGCTTTGTTTGCAGCTAATCGCTGCAGTTCCTGTGAGCCACACTTGCCACTGACTGAGGAAGAGGGCTTTGTCTCCCTCTGCATTTCCAGTGTTAAGGAAAGGACCTCGGAGCGATGCAGGGATCACAGGCGGGAGCTGCGCCTCTGCACAGAATGGTACCAGGGTCTGCAGGATGGCTTTGGCTCCACGCTGGTGCTCCACAGCTCCCTGAGCTGGTTCGAACGACCCTGTGCTGGTGCCCTTGTCCAGACAGTAGAGAAACAGCTCCAGGGGAGCTCTGGTTGCACCAGGGGAGGTTCGGGTTGGATAACAGGAAAAAACTCTTCACTGGAAGAGTGGTCAGGCTTTGGAAGGGGCTGCCCAGGGAAGTGGTGGAGTCACCATGCCTGGTCCAGAAAATGAGTACAAGTGGCACTTGGTGATGTGCTTTAGTGGGATTCAGTCAAAGGTTGGATCTTGGAGATCTTTTCCAGCCTCAGAGATTCTGTGACTCTGTGATTCCTTTTCCAGAAGCACTTCTGAGTGAGGGAGAACTCAAGAAAGGAAGCACAGGCTGCACTTCTCTTCTTCCTTGTCTCAGTCAAACAAGGAACAGCTTCCAAACATTCCTGCCATGCTGAGGACACTCAGACCCGAGGAGATCCAAGGCTGTGATCCTGCCAGGAAGGCTGTGCATCCATCTGAGTTCATTCCTCATTTCCTCAGCCACAGAGTTGGGCTGGAACAATTCCACCAGGTCCCTACAGAACAGGATTTGGTACAAACAATAACCCCCTCCCTGCCGAGGTTTGTAAGGACTCCCTGAGCAGGTCTGAAGTTTACAAACACCTCCTCTGTTCCAGCTGGGGTTGTTCTGTTCATTTTGTTCTAAACACAACAGGGGATGGGGAAAATGAAAATGGGAAGTCATCGGCTGGTGGGAAACAGTGAGACTGAACACAAAGAAGCCCCCCTGCCTTGGGGGACCCAGGAGCTCTGGAAATGAGCTTGGGAAACTTTCCTTAAGGTCAAACCTCCCCTCGGCTGAGGAGACGTTGCTCCCCACCACTAGCTGGGGAAGGGGACACTGCCTCAGTGAGCCGGCCTTTGGTCCTTCTGGTGTTCCAACCCCTGGGAAAGCACAGCTCTGGCAGGAACTGTCTGCATGGTGCAGTGACAGCTCTGCAGGGCCAGGTGGGAGCCCTTCTCCCTTCCTCAGCCTTCCCTTTCCTTGCGGCTCCCAAGCCTCTGGACTGAGCTGGGGCCACCCAGCCCTCGTTCAGCACATGCTAATTCTGACATTTCCACGATGTCCGCTGTCATCACCAGCTCCTCATTCAACCTGGCTGCAGAAACGCCTCCTGCATCCCAGCCAGGCTGGAGCTGAATCCAGATCAGGGAGGCAGCTGGATGGGGCTGCAGCACATCCAGTCACTCCCAGGTTCCATGTGTGAAATTGCTGAATCACTTCATTTTCCCCCTTCTCTCCTTCCCAATCCAACTTTTCATTGGCAGCCACAGTCACTTGAAAAGATTTTGCTGGCCAAACAAGTCCCTGCTGAGTTCAAGCAGGGCTTTTTCCCCTCAGGTTTCTGTATCAGCCTATGGATGTGGAGGGGATGCTGCAGGAGCCACTGAGGAGGCAGTGGGGCTCAGAATCCTGATTTTCCGTACTTCCCCACGGAGCCCCATTGGTCTCTCACATCCCTCACTCCTGACACAGCTCAGCTCTGCATCCCTCCTTCGAGGTGAGAGGGCTCCTGTGCTGCTGCAGCCTCTGGTAAATGCTGCCAGGGCTGCCCTGCCTCTCCAGAGCTTCATCTTTGAACCCCTGGCTCCGGCTGCCCCACGGACACAACGGTCCAGGAACTGGGCAGCCCAGGAAGCTGACACAGGTGGGGACAAACCAAGAGAGTGCTGCCAGAGCTCACAACCACCCAAGGACTTCAGCCAAACCAAACCTTCAGTGTGGTGCCTTTTCCTTTTGCCACACTGGAAAAACCAAAAGGAAAAAAAGGGAAAGAATACGGAATCTCACTGGCTTCACTCAGTGACTCCTGAGCAGAACAAGCTCTCCGCAGAAGGCTGTAGAGTCCATCTCCAGCTGAACCTTTGCAAACACCACCTCCCCAGGCACCCACTTCCATCTCCTGCTGGACTAAATCCATTCATAATTCTGGCTCCCACTTCACAGCTGAGCTGCCTAATCCAGAACATTGAAGAAAAAAAACCTTAACACTGAGCTGAACTTGTGGGGTTCAGTGTCCGTCTCCCAAGACCAGCTTCCCTTGCAATAGGGGTGGAAATCTCCAAGGGATAAACTGACAGCAGGATCTTATTCCTCTGAGTTAATTCATCAAAACCCAGACTGGGACCTTTCCAATACTTGGTGAGGTTCTTGGGACTTGACCTTAGAATCTGAGTCCTTAAGGTTGGAAAACACCTTTAAGACCATCGAGTTCAGCTGTCACCCAGCACCACCATCATATTCACCACTAAACCATGTCCCCAGGTGCCACATCCACACGTGTTATTGGACACTTCCAAGCATGGTGACCCCACCCCTGCCCTGGCAGCCTGTGCCAATGCTTACAACTGTTTTCATAAAAAATAAATTCCCGTGAAGAAATTTTGTCTTCTCCATGTGCCAGAACTGTATCCCTCACCAGTGAGCCACAGGCACTGCTGGCACAGTGTCAGGAAGAGGCAGGGAAGGGAGAAGCCAAGGAGAAAGTCGAATATCCTGAATCCAGACTGTATCCAAACACAAATCATCACCTGTGTCCCACTGAGCCCTGCGTGTAGGTCCCACCTCACCCGTGAGTGACTACAGCCAACAGCAGCCAAAACAAAAGGGAACCAAGGAACTGCTGTAAATAGGAGCTTTAGGCATTGTCATTCAAATCAGCCTCAATCAGCTGCTGCCTTTCCTTGATCCGCTCCCTGCTCAACAGCTACTGGAGTTACAGCGCATCCCAGCTCCTCAGGATCCACAGCGGAGTGTGGGAACGCCCGGAGTGGCAGCCGGAATCGGGCTTAGGCATAGGGGAGGAGGAGGAGAGGGGAGTAAATGGGAAAATGTGATTCTCCAAGCATTCTGTGCTGCTGGAACACCTGGCTCCCCACCGCTCTGCCAGGCAGCAGAGAGGAACTGAAAAGGGAATTAAATTGTCTCCTGTCACACTCCTGACTCGTGCTTTTGCATAACAAGCTGGAGTCACTGTTACTCCGGTTTAGCATTGTACGATGTTTATCCCAAAATTAGACTCTTTCCCTCTCACTGCTGGGGATGAGAACCCCCTTAGTGCTGCATCTGCTTGGAACGCCTCCTATTGCTTGTATTGCTGTATTTGCATACAGAGATGTCCATGTTTCCAGGAGACTCCTGTGAACCTCCAACTACCCAGGGAGAGCCTCAGCAAGTTATTGAGGACAACAAAGATTTTCTCAAGTTACGTGGGAAGTCACGCTGCTGGGTGGACCCGTGGGCATTTTCCCATGGAAAAGGAATTCCTTGAATTAATTCCTGTTTAAACTGGAGCACTGATTTTCAGAGCCAGTACCAGCTGATCCCTCCTGGCCTCACAGCCTGTTCCTGTGGGAAGTCTTGAAATCAGGATTAAGTTACTTTCTCAAGGCTCTGTGGCCTAGAAGAGGAGAGCAGGGGGTGGCATTTGCTGCCCTGTGTTACTCCTGAATGGTCACTTCTAGCTTGTAAATGTGTAATTCTCCAAAAGTGCCTCCTTCCACATTCCAGTCAGGAAGCTCCTGAGGAAAAGGTGGCTTTGCCCCAGCACTCTGCACCTTTCCCTGCTCAGGGGCTGCTTTCCCCTCATGTTTGAGCAGTGCTCAGGGAAACCCCTGATGACTCAGGGGAGTGAGTCTGTTCTAGGGAGGAGTAACAGCGCTTGTCATTGTCCTGCGGGATCCTGGAAAATGTCCTGGTTCCATTTTCCGTTGCTACCATTGAATTTTAATGCAGCAGTGGCCATTGATATTCATTATTCATCTGTCCTTGAATTTTTAACCAACGTGTGCTGGGGATTATTCTGTATTTAGAGAGAGCTGGGAGTGAGCAATGATTCAGCTGGGCTGGTCCCTCCTGCCACACTGCAGGGCCATTTTCAGCAAAAAGAGGTGGCTGATCACCACAACCAGGAAAACTGTTAAATTTCACAAGAAAAGGATGCCAAGAGTCATCTGCTCCAAGAGACTGAAATCATCTCCCTGGGATGTGTCTCCAGAGCTGTATGATCTCCACTACCCCCCGTGTTTGGATTCTGTGCTACACAGGCCTGGTGTTGGCTCTCTCAGAGCCCAGGTACAACATTCATGACAGAGATTTTTACATTTTTTTTTTCTTTTTTTTAAATCTCAAATACAAGTTATTTCTTTATTATTTTCCTTGGGAGCAATCCAAGTGCTAACTGCACCTTTCCTTGAAAGCATTTGGAATTCAGCTTTATTTTCTCAATACTTTTCCCCTCTATAAATACTTTGCAGATGAGATTCACATTTCAGCTCTCTTGATGTCTTTAGCACTCCTCACTTTTCCAATAAGAATTGCCATGTTTGGAGTGTTGGGAGTTTTTTTCAGTCTCAGCTCCTGGAATCAGGAAACTTTGTGAGAATCTCAGTTTGCACTTGGAAGTGTATTTGTGGCTTTGTATTGCAAAGGAAGTAGGAAAATATCAACCAAATGTGCCGAGAAGGGCTGACAACTGGAGAGAAAATAAAAGAACTTTTCCAAAGAATTTCCCTCTCAATTTTTTCTCCTTTATTTATACTTTTTGGGGGAGAAGGAAATAGAAAATATATCTGTCCTTCTGAAAGCCTGAGCCCCCTCCTTTTCCTGGCTCAGATGTCCCAGGGCAGCAGGTGGAGAAGCAGCGTCCAGAACTCTGATTCCATCCCTGACCATCAAAGCCCGTGGCCAGACACAAACCCTTGCAGGGACCCGACTCCGACCATCTCAGCCAAGTCCCACCACATTCCTGCTCCTTCCAGGAGCAGCTGGAGTGCCGGGGGTGGTTTCTGGAGCAGCCCTGCAGGTACCAGGCCATGCCTGCTCGCTCTCTGTGTGGCACAAAGCACCGTCCCCCCTCAGCCCCGCTCCTCTTCCAGCTCCTTCCGAGAATTCCAGCAGACACCGATTCCATCTCCCGCTCTCCTGGACTCCCCGTCCCCTGTTACTGCAGCCGCCCTTCCAGGGACGCGCTCTGAGCAGGGCTGACCTTGCCACATGGTCCTGGCTTTTTAACTTATGGCTTCTCCCAGGGAACATCAGGCAGGATTCTGCTGCCATGAACTCAGAGGTGACCCTTTCTCAAGGCCCAAACACTCAGGCCTAGATCCAAAAGAAGAAATTATCTAAGTAATGCTAAAAATCAATGACAATTAAGCATTTCAATGCTTTGCAGAGTTGGTCTTTTGAGGTGACAACTATTGAGAAGTATTTGGGTTTTAATGAATATCTGAATTTTCTGTAACCGTGGAAATGGGGAGATGGATTGAGCTGAACTTTTCATTATTATTGTTATTATTATTTCTCTGAGGGAAGAAACAGAAACAAAGTTCTGAGTAAGGAGAGCCTTTTCCAGAAAATACTACAAATATTTCAGCTGTGTGGAGAATGGAAGAGCCATTCACAGAGGAATAGGAATCTCTGGGAAGTGATTGTGTCCTTTCTGCCTGGAATGAAACCAGTATCAAAAATGGGGTTGGAAAGAATATTGAATATACACATTACAAGTATTTATTAGCATACATTCTGTATATTTTAGATCAACTTCTCATTCTGAATGATTTTTGGTTTTTATTGTTTTGAACAATAGTCCAGGGCACTTGGTTTGTACTGGACTTTAATCCATAGGGGCCTGAGTATCTCACAAGGTAAATGCGATCCAGTGGAATTTCATTTTGTGTTTGCCATCACGGGGGATTTGCTAACATTGCCTAAACCCTCTGTTCTGTTTCTTGGTGCAAAAATCCTGCACAGATCTTGCTGGAAGAAGAGAAAAAAAGTGAGGTAGACACACAGCATGAGAAATCCTCACTGAAACACAGACTCAGACACATTCCCAGGCAGCCAAAGCCGGGAACTGTAATGAGCAGCATTAGGAAATATCAATATCATTACCAGAAAGGCACACAAGAGATAGAGAGCTCCAGTTAATATGGAACACATTTATTCCAGAGCCTGTTACACGAGGCTAACGACAACCAGTGCTACTCCTAGGAGCACCTGGAGCTTACCAGGACAGACACAGCCTGATTTTCTTGGATTGTAGCTTTTACTGCCCCTTGAAACGTCACCCTGAAAGGGCTCCTTCTCTTCACCTACTAATAACTGTGCTTTGGAAATTCATTTGGAAAGCACAACCTTTCCCAGTTCCCTGAATTCCAGATCTGCATGTTAATTTCCAGGGAAATTGTCTTCCCAGCCCTTGGGGAACATCCCTGTGTTCCACAGCAGGACGAGACTGTGAGGACACTGGAGAGCAACACGTCCCAGCTACTTCAGCACAAAGAGCTTTCCTTGGACCAGCAAAACTGATTTTCCTGATGCCTGAATTATGTCAGAAGAGACAATTAAGCATCAAGATCCTTTTTCAGAGCTGAGCTCTTCAAAGGCAGCCAGAAAATGGATAGTGGAAAGATGGATATCTTGGCTTCCTGCTGGTCTTTGAAGAGCTTTACCACCCCCACAGCTGAGGGAGCATTTACAGCTGATCTTAAGGAGAAGTCTTTGCTAAACCTTTGAAAAAGTCTGTCCCTGCTGCCTGCTGCATGAAGTGGTGTGCAAAGCTCTCTGCTCCTGATTGTGTTGTTCTTGGAACAGCCCAAACAACCATCAACTCAGCCTTAATACATTCTTTACTGAGCTTGGCTAAATAAGCAAGAGATAAATCTACTGGTAAAGAAATACATATGCAATTACTTCCCCATCCTCATTAAAGTTGAATGAATGCTTACGGGTTTAACTACCTTTAACTACAGAGCACAGGAAAGTTAATTAGAGAGTTGTGAAATTTTACATTTTAACTTTTCCTAGTGGAAGGGTGACAATAACTGCTGGGGAAACAAGGCCTGGAGTTCTTGGAGAGGAAAATACAGCCACACATTTTGTACAAAGCAATTAAGAGTGCAAGCAAAGTGTGTTAATAAAAATTCAATTATACACCTATTACATGTGCATTTCCCAACTGATTGCATTGCAGCAGGATTTTTATCTGGGATAGACCCTGCATTTCCATCAGAAAAATCAGCTGGAGATGGTTTCTAATAAAGCTTTGCTATAAAAGTGCAACAAAAGAGATTACAGCTTATTAAGAGCTGCCAAATGAGAGGTTCCGAGTGTGGTGTGGGAAATGCCCTGAAGAGCAGCAGTGTTGGCACATGGAATTCAGTGTTGGCACATGGAATCCAGTATTGGCACATGGAATTCAGTGTTTCCTGAGTTACATTCACCCCTCAGACACCAGGGCTCCACCCGAGTGCCACCAAGGTGGCTTTGACCACTCACTCACCAGAGACATGGAAGGGGTCCTGCTGCCAAGCATGTGGGAATGGGGAGAAATTCCACTAACACCCCAAATGACGCCCTACAGTGCAGGTTTCCTCTTGATGCAGAGTTCTGAGCTGTATGTTTGGGGTGGCCATCCCTGCACACAGCTGGTTCATTGTCATGATGGTACTGAGTGCTCCCAGGAAGAGTTGTACAGAGTTTAAATTAAGTAAAATTAAATTAAATCACACATGAGAACAGCAGAAGCCGAAGGGCCTGGAGCAGGGAAGTTGGGGTTCTCAGCCTGTTGCTGTTCTTTGGGCAGTCAGTCTGCCGAGCACCAACCACTTTTGGTGACACTGAAAATATGCCCAGAAATCCGCGTGGCTATGAGTCTTAATTTAAGAAATACAGAAAAAAACAGGGAAAGGTCTGGGTTACCAGAGGGACAAGGACAGTCAGGAGCTTTCTATGAGTCCTCCTCCTCATGGAGCCTCCCAGGCCACGGCCTGTGAGCTGTTCCCTGCTCACAGCTGCTGGAAAAGAGCAAGGTGTTGGCTTTGGGAGCCAGGTACTGTGGCCAAGGGCATTCCCGGGAAAAAAGCTTCCAGGGAGAGAGCAGGAAGCCAGACAGACTGTCCAGCTCAGAGTCTGCCTCGCTCCTGGCACATTGCAAGCACAAAATCATGACCAGAGCAAGATTCCACCCCACAGACAGCTGACAAACCAGGAGGAAAGTTCAGCACCATCGGGACAGTCTGAATGCTGGCCACAGCAAAAGTGCACTTTATCAACTGTTCTTTTCCACGGCTGGGAATTTATGGCTGAGGAATCATTCAGGGCAAAGCTTTCCAGAGGTTTCAGGGAGGGGAGGAGCAGGGTGAGGCCACAGCTTTGGTACCATGGGGTAAGGGTGGGGACAAAAAAAGGGGGTTGGGGTATGAGTGTTTGAATGTGCTGGGCTGAAAACATCTGGTGGGTATCAACATCTGGTGGGTATCAGGGTTTGTATCTCCAGGCACAGTGGGATTTACTTGGGAACAGAAGAAAGGAAATTCCTGTGACATCCTGGGGTCCGTCTGTGCCCATGTGGATGGTCTCAAGGGTAAGGTAGAGATTAACCCTTTTTTTTCTTGGTTCTTTCTCTATATTTTTCACTGTTTGCCCTCAAACACCTCCACCCTCAGAACAAAGCACTTGCCTAACACATTTCTGAATCTCCTGGTGATCCTTTGGGTGAAGTGGCATCCTACTCCATCTGCCAGCACAAAGGAGAGATAGGAAAGGTCAATCCAACACCTTCACCCTGCATTGTTTCATGCACACCCTAGCTTTGTCTTCCTCTGAAGCTCAGGATTTCAGCCTTTCCGGCTTTCCTCATTTCTCCTGCCCACAGCCAGGGTCACTTGGCCTTGGCCCAGAGCAGCCTGGCAGAGGGAAATTGGTCGTTTGTTGGAGACCAAGAGCTGAACTGCTTGGAGGGCTGGGAGATTGCAGAAGGTGGTTCAGGAGCTGCTTCTCTTCATTTTCTATGGCAAAACCCAAATGTGAGGATGAGTTTAATAAAGGGCCTCTTTCATCAGTTTCTTGTATCGCTGACAGCCACGATATTGCTGCACTTTATTACAGCAAGTGAAGGCAAACAAAGGAATAAACCCCCAACTCTGACTCTTCCCACTCTCTGATCCACCAGGAAAGAGTTTTTGCCGTGCAGGGGTTTTCTGAGGCCGAGTGCCCAGTTCAGGGTTCAGAGCAAAGCAGTTGCTGGGCACAGGCAGATTCGTGTCACCCCCAGGGTTAAACCCATCAGCCTCGCTGCAAGCTGAGTTTAAGATTCTTCAAAAGCCACCTCCTACGTACCAAATGCAAACAGGTTCTCCAGCACGGGGTTGAATCAGAAACTCTCTAAATCTTAAAAGGGTCTGATTTCCACCTGAACTTCTGGGTCGTTGTACAACAAAGTCACTGAATCAGTCAAAGAAATTAAATTCTGTCATTATCTGGGGACAGAAATTCACACATTTTTGTTCATAAGCATTCAAGAAATGTTACTGCAAGTGTTAAATTCACTCCGGAGTCCTGCGAGAGATGGGTATCTCTCACTGCCTGATTATAATTAGAATCACAGAGTTTTGGTGGGGTTTTTATTCTCTTCATTATAGGAATGTAATTGTCTTTGGTAACTGCTACGAAGTTGCAGATCTCTCTCTTAGCTGTGGCCTCAGTGCTTTTCTTTGATTTGCAATAGAGGCTTTGTACTCCAAGCAAGAGCTTTTGTAAATGACAGGAGGTTTGTGCAGCATTTTTAATGCTCTCAGTGACTACACCCTAGAAGTCCTGATGTCAAAGCTCTCAAGCATGAAGGAAAATGGTGTCACTGAGAGTTGTCTGTGCTGGCTCTGATGGGGGGGGTTCCCTGTTGTCCTGGGGCCATAGGGCACCAGGAATTTTCCCTAAGAAGCAAACTTGGCCCAGGACAGTGGAGGTGGATCCACCCCATGGCCTTTGGGCAAGGAACACGAGCAAACTTATCTGAGCATTGACACCAAACAAAGCCATCAAAGCCTCAGAGGCTGGAGCACAAGGACCTCCCCAGACCCCAAATCAGCTCTTTTCCACCCTTAATGGCTTTGTGAGATGCCTGAAATGGGCACTGAGGGATTCTAATCACCTAAATACCATTTATTTACCTTTGTACTTCAGCAGAAAATAGGACAAGAGACTCCTAGAAACAAATCCAACCCAAACTGGAAAAAAGAGAAAATTCTCTACACAGAAAAGGAGACTAAACCTGGTGTGTCCTGACACTGCCATGCAGAAACCCCTCAATTTAAAGCAGCATTTAACACACAACTGTGCCAAAGGCAACCTGAAGATGTTCTGTCATATCTCATTTATGCTCCAATGCCACAGGAAAAAGGAAGAATTCCCTGTCAGCACAGCAGTCCTTCTCTTTCAAAGGCTAAACAAAAATCACCAAGGAATAGGAAGCACTGAGAAAGAAGGTGAGATGTGAAATATCCTGATTTTCTAACCCTGTGGAAAATGTCTTGCTCAGACAGCAGAGAAGGACTAACAGGGCCCAGCAGGTTTTGGTGCGGATATCAGGGACTCAGGTGCTGTGGGAATTTGCCAGCTTCCCGCTTTGCTTGCAGGGAGCAGGTTGGGGGTGCTGGCTCATCAGTGGTAACAAAACAGGCTCACAAAATGTTTGCACGCCCCCATGGAACCCCAGCACCTCACTCAGGCATTGCTGGAGCAGCAGTGACACACAGGGACGGACTCCTGCACCTCCACTTCCAGCTCGGAGAATTAATCTGTGATCCAAGGAGGGAGTGGGGACCAAGGGAGTTCAGCAACACTTTGAGAAGGAATCCCCACTGTTGAGGAATTTTTGCAGGAGAACGGACACTGGGAAATGCACAACCCAGCTTTCGAGAGATGCACAGTCCAGCTTTCCCAGCATTGAAACAAGCTGAGTAAAGGATACACTATCTTTGATAACACCATGGAGGAAATAGAAGAAACAACCCAAGGATATGAAATAAAGATGTATTGACCACAGCACAAAAGAAATATAGTTTAGGAACTGCTGAAACAATAAGTTAGTTTAGCAGTATGGAAGAACTATAGTCTAAGAACTGCTGAAACAATAATTTAGTTCATACAAGATTGATACATTATGCTGAACAAAAAGGATGTGAAAAGCTGGAATATGGTGGATAGTTGTCACAGCAAGTATCCAATCAGAAGTTTAGATGCAACATGCTAACAGTAGCAAGCACCCAATCATTATACTGCTTTTGACCGCACGATGTTCGAAACACTATGGAGTCAGAACTAAAATTGCTATATAAGTGTGTAGCGTTCCAATAATAAATGGCTTCACAGATCATATTGATCGGCGTGTGATGTCCCGTTATCGCATCCTCCGCACCCCACCCTGAGAAGGAAGGGGCCGTTCCCCAAGGCCCAGCTGCCACTTCCCTCCCCAACACCACGGAGGAAGTGTCCAAGGCCAGGCTGGACGGGGCTTGGAGCACCCTGGGCTGGGGGAAGGTGTCCCTGTCCATGGCAGGGCTGGCACTGGATGATCCTTATGGTCCCTTCTAAGCCAAGCCATTCCACGATTCACTAAGGATGATATAATTATTTTCCTCTTACCACCAAGGCAAGTTGTGGTGTCCTTGTCTCCAGACACTTCAGCAGAAAGTCCTGCTCAGCTTCTGTCCACTCCACTGCCATCCAGCCCCAGACAGAATTCAGTTGAAAAATGGAATAGGAATCAAGGAAATGCTCAGCTGCTCCAAACTCGGCTGGGTTTGAGGAGCTGGGCTCCTGCCACCACTGCTGATGGAACAATTGTGTTTGGCTGCTAGAAAATCTTTTGCATTGAAAATGATTCCAATGCTGTTGTGTTCCATCCCTCAGGAACAAATCTGTGCCTCCACCACAGATTTCTCCTCCATCCCCATCCTGCTTTTTGATGCATTGGGAAAAGCTGGGCTGGTGCACTAAAGCTGCCAGGAGCTCTTGTTTAAAGGAGCAGGAGTCCGTGTTCCACGGGCTGTTCGCGGCTGTCAGGGGAAAAGTCCTTTGGGAGGCTCCGGCAACAAGGACTTGGAGAAGCCACAGACATTTTTAGGATGAGAAGGGAGAGATTATTGAAGACAAGGCCTGAAGAAACTGCCTGGATTTATACTCAGCCATATTTTTCCATGAAAACCAAACCATATCTTTCTTGTCACTGCACTGATTAATTAACCTGCCTTTTTATGTCAAACCTGAGTCACTTCCAAGCCAGTTTTGCTGGTAGTTTGGATCTTTCATTCCTTTGCACAGTTAAAACTGATAATGAGGACCATGAGCAATATCCCAGAGCAAACTCTCCAGGTTTCCAAGAGGAGGTTTTAAGGCTGCAAAGGATGGTTTGGCTCATTCTATACAACCGTTCGAATTTTCTCACAGTGAACCTCCTAGAATTTTGTGTTGGAAAAGATGATAGGGAAAATTCATCATGGCTCTGGATGTAAATTCCTTAAGTGGGGATTAGAGGCCAGAAATTTGTCCCCTGAATTTTCTCCTCTGCCTGTGAGCAGGAATGGACCAAGTGGGTTTGGGCTCCCCTAGGCTGAGCTGTACCTGAGTACTTCCAGCATCCTCAGTTTCTCCTCAATTCCTCCCTTCTAATGGTGCCAAAATCCAATTTACATGATGTCATGGCTAAAAAGGACACCCAGAAATCCCACTAGGCTGCAATCAAAACATCCTGATTGCACTCAGATTTGTTCTGCATTAATTACAACACAGTGCAAACCAACTTCCTACTCCCTGCTTTGTTTTTTTTTTTTTAAATAATCACCAGAACACCCAGCAGTGACAGCACAAAACCACCCAGAGGTTCAGGAGTCCCTCAGAGGCTGCCTGGGGCCGAATGACCAGGGCATGCATTAAATACCTGAAACACCAATCTGAAAATCCCCTGAAACTAAAGGGGAAAAAACCTTTTTCAATAAGATTGCACGACCAAAATGTCAGGATTGGAGCACTAACAGCATTAACAAGGACTGGAAATCCCAGCCCGGAGCTGGCTGAACAGCCCTTCTGCTGCCACACTGCTCCACCATGAGACTGGGGAGTTATTAAAGCAGTGTTCTGAGGAAAATAGCTCTGTTTGGGGTTGTTCTGCCCTGTGTGCCTGCCAGGCTGCCTGGATTCCCTGGGTCCCTCTGGGGCAGACGTGGAGCTTCATGATGGGGTTTATTTGGCACAGAGGGATTCAAAGGTTGGACTCTGTGATCTCAGAGATCTTTTCTAACCCCTGTGATTCTGTGATTGTACATAGAATTCCACATGGAATCATGGAATCACTGAGGTTGGAGAAGAGCTCCAAGACCATCGAGTCCAGGCTGTGCCCGATGCCCACCTTATCCCCAGCCCAGAGCACTCAGTGCCACCTCCAGGCCTTCCCTGGACACCTCCAGGGATGGGGACTCCAAACCTCCCTGGGCAGTTCCAAGGCCTGAGCACCCTTTCCATGGGGAAATTCCTGCTGATGTCCACCCTGAGCCTCCCCTGGCCCAGCCCGAGGCCGTTCCCTCTCCTCCTGTCCCTGTTCCCTGGCAGCAGAGCCCGACCCCCCCGGCTGCCCCCTCCTGTCAGGGAGTTGTGCAGAGCCACAAGGTCCCCCCTGAGCCTCCTTTGCTCCAGGCTGAGCCCCTTTCCCAGCTCCCTCAGCCGCTCCTGGGGCTCCAGACCCTTCCCAGCCCCATCTCCTTCTCTGGACAAGGTGTTCCAGCCCTTAACCACTGCTGTGGGATAGCTGGGAATTGGGAAGAGGCTTAGTACAGTCTGCTCTCCCCAAAACTTACAAAGCCCTTACAAGTCAGCCCATTTATCATTCCAGAGGGGATTTTTCTCATCAGTTTTCAAATCAGAACCTCCTCAAATCCCAGAGCTAATCAGCCACTGATTTTCTGCTGAGTTTTGCTCTTTAATTTCCAAGGCTGCATCCAGAGGCTGGGCTGGAATTGCAGTTCCTTTGTGTTCTGGAGTTCTCTGAATGGATCTGATTACAGAGTCAGGGGACTAAAGGGGCTGTCAAATGGAAAGGACAACTTCAACAGAGCCAAGTTTAGTGCTTGGAGGAACTGGAGCAGGGAAAAGGAATGCAAATAATTCACCACTAATGCAATTTTTGGCTGTATTTATGCCAGACCTGAACAGGTACTTTGCAAACAGACTTTATTTTGTTTCTGCTGCTCTCAGAACATTTAAATGGTCTCAGTTTTTAAAAATCCTACACTGTCTGTGTCACACTGAGATGTGTCTCTGTAATGTTCAGGAAAAGTGTCCTGGAATGGGCTTTCCTGTGCCAGGGGACCTGACTGAGCTGAGCCAGGATCTGAGAGATTAAAGGGGCTTAACTTGTCATGAGAGATGGGGGAACTTCGAGAGGTGTCTTCATCAAGGTGATTAAAGCTGCAGCTACAGCCTGATGCTCTCTCCACATGTCAGGTGTGAGAGACAAGGAAAAACCTATTTCTAAGGTAGAGGTTTTTAGATTGGTACTCCAGGAAATGTAGAATCCTGAGAACACCACGGTGACAGGATTTCTTGACAAGGAGAAAAGTAAACAAGCACTTGGTAGGTAATTGGGAAGTCCCTTTTCAGAAGGTCCCAGGATGAGAATAGAACTTCTTGGACTTGGAGACAGGAGAAATACAAGGAAAGAAAAAAAAAAGGGTTGTTTTTTTTTTAAATTTTTAAGGAAGTTGTTGTTCCTAATTCCCAGTGAGGTCTCCTCTCCACGTGCAAAGGATGTGTTCTGCCCTTCCTCCTCTCACTCTCTCCAGGGCAGGGGTGGAGTCCCCGTCCCAGGAGGGAATAAAAGCCCTGTGGCACTTGGGGACATGGTCAGTGATGGACTCGCCAGTCGTGGGGTAATGGTTGGACTTGATCTTAGAGGGCTTTTCCAACCTTCTGTGGCTCTGCAGTTCTGCGTTTGAACTCTCCAGGGAACATCAGGGCTCTGCACTGCAGCAATAGCTTCACCCCTGCCCTGTCACTGCAGGTCCCCAGCAGGTCCCCAGCAGGACATCTCTGGGGACGTGGCCTTTCCTGAGCCCCAGCTCTGGCTGTGCCTGGTGTCACACACAGCCAACTCCTGGGACGTGGCACCGGGATTCTTCCCTGTTTCTGCAGCATCCAAACACCCGGGACACTGGGACACTGCTGTTCATGGGAACGAAAGATGCAAATTCCCCCTGGGTTTGCCTGCAGCCAGAGCTTCCCCTCAGTCAGAGATCAGGTCCCCTCTCTAAGGGATGATGCCCCCCCGCTAAAGATCCCAGCGCATTTCCCCAGTCACTGACACTTCACCCTGCCGCTATTTCCTGGTGCAGCCTCCCCGCTTTGGTGTCCATGGCGACCACGGCTTTCCTTGGGCAGCCAGAATCGCTGGCAGCGTGGGAGGGCTGCTGAGACCCCCCCGCCCCCGCCTCAGCTCCCACTGCCCACCAGGGGCTGATCTCCCCTGCTCAGCACTGGGAACCCCCCAGCAGCCGGGGGGACGCGGGGAGGCCCCCTCTGCTCGCCGGGATCGCTCACTGAACTGGGGATGAGCGCTGGGGATGAGCGCTGGGGATGAGCGGTGTCTCTCCCTCGTGCCTGTGGGTGCTGGCAAGCACTGGATGGGAAGGGAGAGGAGGAAGAGGAAACGCAGTGTGAGCACTGAGAGTGCCCGGGGTTGTTAACTGGGCAGAATTTCCGCTGGACTTCAATTAACAGCCGTGGATGAGTTGATGTAACATTGCAGCTGTGCCTTCTGGATTTTATTTGGTTATTTCAGTGCCCCTCAGATGTTCAGTGCTCAGAGAAAACCCCAAACCCACAATTTGAAAGCACCACACCTCCTGCAATGAGATAAAAATTAAGAAGTGTTGATAGAATTGATCCCATCGGCTCTGCCAGTTCTCGGCCAGCCAGGAAATCCCAAAGGAACCCATCAGCAACACTTCCAGCTGTGCAAGGCCCCATAACTGAAGTATTGTTGAGGATTTTTTGCAGGAGAACGGACACTGGGAAATGCACAACCCAGCTTTCGAGAGATGCACAGTCCAGCTATCCCAGCATTGAAACAAGCTGAGTAAAGGATACGCTATCTTTGATAACACCATGGAGGAAATAGAAGAAGCAACCCAAGGATATGAAATAAGGATGTATTGACCACAGCACAAAAGAAATATAGTTTAGGAATTGCTGAAACAATAAGTTAGTTTAGCAGTATGGAAGAACTATAGTCTAAGAACTGCTGAAACAATAATTTAGTTCATACAAGATTGATACATTATGCTGAACAAAAAGGATGTGAAAAGCTGGAATATGGTGGATAGTTGTCACAGCAAGTATCCAATCAGAAGTTTAGATGCAACATGCTAACAGTAGCAAGCACCCAGTAATTATACTGCTTTTGGGGGGGGGGGGTTCGAAACACTATGGAGTCAGAACTAAAATTTCTGTATAAGTGTGTAGCGTTCCAATAATAAATGGCTTCACAGATCATATTGATCGGCGTGTGATGTCCCGTTATTGCATCCTCCGCAAAGTATCGCCTTGTCTTGTCAGGAACACATTGCTGTTCACGTGGGTAAACTGAGGCACCAAGAAATGGATATCAATTATTAATTCTTAGTGAAAACCAGGACCCTGAGGATGAGATTCCCAGTGCTGTGCTGTTCCATGAGAGTTTTCTTGTCTAGCCAGGCATTCTTAGAGCATTGCTGAGGTGTCGAGAGCAGCCATCACCAACTCACGTCAAAGGTTAAAGCAGTGAGGATGAGCAGCTGCTCTGTGCCCTGGAGCTGCAGACAGGACTCCAGCAAAGGTGGGAACGTTTTAACAACACCCACTGGGATGTCCAACCATCCCCCGCGAGAAGCTGATGAGCCCTTCCCGATCCCCTCCCAGCCCTGCACTCATCAGTTGCTCCAGGATTCCCCAGGAAGGGGAAGGAGAGCAGGCAGATCCATTCGGAGGCAACGATCCCTGCCCTGCTTCGGGAACTGCTGGCAACATTCAGAACGCATGAAAGGAATTTCTGCCAAGCGTTCAAGGAGAATGAAAATATCAAAAGACATTTGTAAGAACAAAGGGACTCAACAGTTCCTTTTCTTCTCTCTAACATTCTGCTCCAGTGACTTTTGGATTTGAGGAATGAGTTTAGACCAGGACAAAACTCCAAGGCAGAGGTGGGTACAAGGAGTGACTCCCATCTCTGGGGTCAGGACTGGGGTGGAGGCTGTGCGGGAATGCACAGAGGAATTGTAGCCTTCCAGGAGGTAAAGGGGGCTCGTAGGAAGGAGAAGGATTTTGGACAAGGACGTGGAGTGACAGGACAAGGGAGAACGGCCTTAAGCTGAAGGAGGGCAGGGATAGATGGAATATTGGGAAGGAATTCCTGGCTGGGAGAGGGGCAGGCCCTGGCACAGGGGGCCCAGAGCAGCTGTGGCTGCCCCTGGATCCCTGGCAGTGCCCCAGGCCAGGCTGGACACTGGGGCTGGGAGCAGCCTGGGGCAGTGGGAGGTGTCCCTGCCATGGCAGGGGTGGCACTGGGGGGGCTTTGAGGTCCCTTCCACGCAAACCAGCCCAGGATTCTGTGGCTCTGACTGGGAGGTTGTGCTGAGCTGCAGAGCTGCGCCTGGCTGGGGTCACCAGAGGAGTTTGTGTGGTGGGAGGGTCAGCACTGGTCTCACTTCCCTTCATCATCTGATGCATCTCCCAGTCCTGGATGAAGCGATGCTGACCTGGGAGCAATGAGAAAGGCCCAGATCCCAGGGAGGGTAAGGAACAGCAAAGACCAGGCCCATGAAAGAATCAGAAGGCAAATCCCACTGAAATCTTTTATGAATAAGTGTCCCTGCCTCCTGGTTTTGCTCTTGACTTTGTAACACAATGCAATTTTCAAGTGGATTTTATTTCCCAGACCATGTAAGGTACTTCAGAGCCCTGCAAGGGTTTTAATTCCAGAGCAACTCCTGTGAGCACTGCAGCTGCTCTCCTGATGGGGTAATTGCACTTACAGGGAATAAAACAACTATTTTAATATTTCTATGTTGTGTCCAACACAAGCAAAGCCCTTCATTGGCTTCCAAACCCTCATCCATTACTGAACCAGGGACTTGTGGAGTTGTTTCACTGTTCAAGGAGCAGAGGAGACAATCAGTGATCTCTGTTCTACAGAGGCCTCAGCCCCACCCTGGGCAGGAGGTGCTGCTGGAAATCTGAGCCCTGCCAGCTGCCCCTGTCTGGGTTGTGCCAGGTAATCCCACAAAGTGAATAAATGGGAAACCAGGGGAACGCAGAGTGAGAAAACGTGGAAGTTTATTGTCACAGAATGGTCTGGGTTGGGAGGGACCTCAAAGCCACCCAGTGCCACCCCTGCCATGGCAGGGACACCTCCCACTGCCCCAGGCTGCTCCCAGCCCCAATGTCCAGCCTGGCCTGGGACACTGCCAGGGATCCAGGGGCAGCCACAGCTGCTCTGGGCACCCTGTGCCAGGGCCTGCCCACCCTCCCAGGGAACAATTCCTGCCCAATATCCCATCCATCCCTGCCCTCTGGCAGTGGGAAGCCATTCCCTGTGTCCTGTCCCTCCAGCCCTTGCCCAAGTCCCTCTCCAGCTCTCCCGTGGGCTCCCTTCAGGCCCTGGAAGGCTGCAGTCGGGTCACTTTGGAGCCTTCTCTTCTCCAGGCTTCCAGATTTAAGGGACGATAAGAAGGATGACCAGAAACAACAACATTTTCAGGAGTAATTAATCTGTGCTGCAATTTGGGATTAAAGCAACCTTCAGGAAGTCAATATTTCTCATTTTCTGTAAAACAGGTGTGAACCATGTAAATATTTTTGTTTCACTTGAAACTTTGTTTAAATTGGGAAGGTTTCACGGCAGCATTTACAGCTCTTGGTGTTGCTTTATGTCATAAATGCTGACAGGGGCTTTGCAGCATCCAGCACCAAGAGCAACCAACAGGTTTTAACAGAATGGAAGTTGCCTTGTAAAAGTAAAACCTTTTAGATTGTCATAGGGAACCAGCAGCAAGAGGGGAATGAAAGGTTAGAGTTCACATTGCAGTAAATATATAAACATCCCACAAGCCGTGAATTTATTGATAATTTTAATGGAAATAAATTGGATAGGTTTAAAAGGGAAAAGCAAAGTAAAAGACCACAGTTTTCCATTAGAAACACAAGATTCCCAGTGAGCTGAAATGATCCCAAACTTTCTGGTGCCGGTCTGAAGCAGAGCACAAAGCAGCAGGGAGCTGTCAGCGTTCTCGAGGGAGGTAAGTGGCACAGTGAAATCTTAACTCCCATCTCTATCCGTGATTTCCACAGCTGATGTATTTCAGGACTGTCAGCCCCCATACTCCTGCCAGGCCTTGCAAACCTCTGCTCTCCTCCAGGGCAGTCACTATTTAAGATTTTTAAGCCAAGTTTGAAATGCAGCACCTAAAAGTCCCCCCAAAGCCATGCTCTGACCTCACCAGCAGCAGCAGAAAGCAGTGGATGAGCTCTGGTGCCCACCCACGGCACCGGGCTGTTGGAACCAATGCAGCCCTTCGGTGTTTCACTTGTTGCTGGAATGAACTTCAGCAGTGCCCACTCCACCAGAGGAGGAATAAATCAGCTGAGTGGGATGGAATTCCCTGCCAGGGCTCAGGGGAAGCCGTGGCTCTGTGAGGAAGGATGGGATGACAACCAGGGTGAGCAGGGATGAGTCACGGAGGCAGGAGGAGCCCGCAGGGATGGGATTGGGTTTGTGGTGGGAAGGCCTTACCCCAGGGAAGCTTTTGGCTGCTTATCTTGGTGCCATCCTTCCCTGGGCTGCTTTGAGGGAGTGGGGATGTTCCCCAAGGAGCTGGTGAGGGAAATCAAGGGACAGGAGGAGGAGGAGGAGGAGGAGGAGGCATTGGTGTTTTTCGGCTGCCTTGTGAGTCTGGAGTTCCCTGCAGGGAGAGGTGACTGAGCACAGAGCAGCCGGAATTTCAGCCTGGAGCAAAGGAGGCTCAGGGGGGACCTTGTGGCTCTGCACAACTCCCTGACAGGAGGGGGCAGCCGGGGGGGTCGGGCTCTGCTCCCAGGGAACAGGGACAGGAGGAGAGGGAACGGCCTCAGGCTGGGCCAGGGGAGGCTCAGGGTGGACATCAGCAGGAATTTCCCCATGGAAAGGGTGCTCAGGCCTTGGAACTGCCCAGGGAGGTTTGGAGTCCCCATCCCTGGAGGTGTCCAGGGAAGGCCTGGAGGTGGCACTGGGTGCTCTGGGCTGGGGACAAGGTGGGCATCGGGCACAGCTTGGACTCGATGGTCTTGGAGCTCTTTTCCAACCTCAGTGATTTTGGGATTCTGTGGAAAAATCCTCATCCCTTTTAAGCATAAACCTGTTTTTGCCAAACCTGACCCTCACCTTTGTTGCCGTCTCTGCCTTGTCCTGCTGATTTCCTGAAGCTCAGTTGAAAAACAGGTGGGGACTTCTCCTTCATCTGGAGCAATTCCTTTTCATTATTTTTACCTACTGAGGATAAAACCTGATCTGCTGAAGGCAACGTGGATTAATGCAAAAAAAGAGAAAAACTAATTAAGCACACAAAGGGGCCCATCCCCTTCTGCTGAAGGACAGAGAGCAGAGCAACCAGGAGCATCCACTGGCAGTGCAGATTAAATTGGGGTGCTGGCTCCTGTCTTAGAGAAACAGAATCATTTCAAAGAAATATATTTATATTTCAGCTTGAGCATCCGTGTCTCATTTGGGAATGAAATAACTCCAGTGTAGCAGCATCCCTCTGTTTCTTAGTAACCATGGAGCCAGACTGATGCATTGAATTTCTGTTCTGGCCACATCTTCCTACTCCCCTTGGACAAAGAGCACAGCTCTGCCAGGAACTCCAACTCACACTGCTTTTCATTTCCACCAGGGGTTTTGTCTGCGCTTGTAGCAGCAGCAGATGTGGAGGGATATCTCTGCTCCTGGACCACGCTGCTCACTGGAGCATGTGAGCCTTTCCTAAGGCAGGATGGACCAGCAGGGAACAGTGTCCCACAGAGAATGGAGACCCTTCCTTAGTCAGAAAGCCACGTCCAGACATCCTGAAGGATCAGGGCTGCAGAAACGTGTGAGTGGTGAAATTCAGGGAGGGATGTCACAGCTGCCATCCTTAAACATCACAGGACAAAGGCTGATCCGCCAGGAGAGGGGCAGGACTGCAACAGCAGCAGCAGGAGCAGGGGCTGGGTCACAGGCACAGGCTCTGCACTGTCATCTGTCTGTGGAGAGTGTGGGGAAGACACACACGGATCCAAAGTGAGCAAGGAGCAGGGCCCCAGCGAGAAACCCAGCGATCCCACTGGGAAGATTAATGGCACGCTCCAGGAGTCTGGCATGGCTGGAGAAGACAAATTGTGAAACTCTTGGACGTTTGCACATTTGTTTTCTTTTTGCATCAGAACAATCAGAAGCTTTTGAAAAGTTTCATTAAGAACAGGAAAAGACCAGTCCATCCTGGAATGATGAACAGTCTGAGCTCTGGAGTGCTCCGTGGGATGTGGGAGACTCCACTTGGCGTCCTTCTCTGGATGCAGAGAGAAAACACAATCCTTGGAACACTGAGTGCTCTGGACACGGTGTTGTCCCCCCCTGGCTTTGCACCCCACATGATGTTTGGACAGAGGTTGGACTTGATCTCAGAGGTCTTTCCCAAACTCAGCAATTCCGTGATCCTGTGCTACAGCATTGATGATACAGGCACAGGAATAGTTGACCAAAAACTGTTTCCAAGAAGAAATTTAGTGAAGAGAAGTGATTCAGGGAAGGTTTTCATTTCAATTAACAGAGCTTTCTCTGTAGACACGCAGGATCCAGGCTTTTAGTTAACTTCTCTCTCTTCAGCTCACATTTGCCTTTGTATCCATACCCACACACTCCTCTGTTTGCTTGCTGCACAGAAATCTCAATTTTATGATCCTTGGATAAATATGAAGACTGTACTGAACACACTCTGAGTTCCTGTTTGAAAAAACAAAACTGGAACTCCACATTTTTTACAAAGGTTTTTCATGTCTCGGGATCTTCCAGGTATCTGGATTTTTATCTGATTGTTCTCTGTTATATAAATACTAACAGACAATTCAGAGATAACCTTAAACTGCAGCTCAAAATCTGAATTACATGAGAGAATGAGACTTGTGTGGGTGTTTTCTTACTGCTCTGGGGTCAACAACGGAAAATTCTGTGAATAACATGAGAGGAGTAATTCAGAACTGAGCAGTTCAGGTTGCCCAGAGCAGCTGTGGCTGCCTCATCCCTGTGTCCAAGGCTGGGCTGGACGGGGTTTGGAGCAGCCTGGGACAGCGGAAGGTGTCCGTGCCATGGCAGGGGTGCACTGGATGGGCTTTGAGGTCCCTCCAACCCAAACCATGCCAGGATTCCATTCTGAGGTTCTATACTTCAGGCCAGACCTGTGCAGGTGCAGTTCCCCAGGCACTGAGTGCAGAGCCAGGGAGCTCCAGCTCTCACCTTCCCTGTCCTCTCCAAAGCAAACAAACAAACAAACCCTCCAGTAATTAACTGCACACCCAGACTGCGAGGAGCAGTGCTGGGAGACATCACCCAGGAGAGGGCAGGAGGAAAACGAGGAGCCTGAAAAAACCAGTCCAGGAAAATTATGAACTTCTCCTGTGGAGGAGGATGCAAAAGGAGTCTGGGCACTAAATTCCTCCTTCTTAGAACTGTAGAATCAGAGATTCATTAAAGTTGGAAAAGCCCTCGGAGATTATGGAGTCCAGCACCACTGAGGCCACCACTGACCCATGTCCTGGTTACTGCCAGTAAGCTCAACCACCTTGTCTCCTTTTAGAAGGAAATTCTCCATGGATTTGGAATAACAGAATGAAAATAAGTGGAAAATCAGGCCCTATTCCTTTCCAACAGTCGCTTGAATGGGCTTTGGTGGCACCTCCTTTGCTGAAGTCCAAGCCCGTGGAACCAGCCCGTGTTGAGTTTCCCCATTATGGTTCCAAGGGATGTTCAGCTGGGACTACAACACTTCCCTCTTTCCCAACAGCAGAGAATTATTTCCTTATTTAAACCATTAAATGTTCAAACATTTTTTGCCAGGGGTCAGAGCGCCTGCCTCAGATTCCTCCCAGATGAGGATGGTTGCCAAGGTAACAGCCAGCATCACCTCTGCATCCTCAGCCCTCCCCAGCAGCCACTGAGGCTGCTTCTCTCTGGGTGAGCTTTCTGTGCACTCAGTTACTGATGCCCACTGCGAGAGATCTGTTCACTGCTAAGCTGTTGTGACAGGACAGCAGAGTCACAGGTTTGGTTTTACTATTGCTGGAGTCTGGGGAATTTCAGTCAGCACATTCAGGAGGACTGGGCCCAGGGATATTGTTCCCTAAACCATCCGGGTGAGCTCTGACAAATGATGATGTGTGACCACAGACTCAGCCTTTGCTCCGTGACTGTGTGAGGCACTTGGGCTCAATCCCACCTGGAGTCATCCACAAAATCTGTATTGACATCCAGCTAGCCACACTGACTCCTTTCCTAGCCAAAGGGGAGGTTTGTCATCCTTCTTTCCAGTATCTGAGACTGAATTATCTGTGCTGGGGAAGGAAAAGACTGCCTTGGCTCTGCTGTTGACATCCCCTCTCTGGACACCTAAAGCGTGATGAGATGTAAATCTGTGCTCAGACACTCTGGGCTGCTGCTCTTTGTCCAAATGTGAACGTCCTCAGTGTTGACATCTCCATCTGAATGAGTTATCTGGACTCTCTTGACAGTTAATGGAGAAAAACAGGCCCCAGAGGCCACAGTTCCCTGCTCTGCAAGGGGCACGTGGGGGTCAGACATGGCAGGCTGGAAATGCCCTGTGCTGTACAGGAGATCAGACGGGAGCCAAACCCAGCTGCCCTTGCATTCTTCCTTTGTACGTAGGGGAAATTCAGTAAGTTGGAGGCAGGATTGGAGAAAAAGGGCTGCATTTCCAGGAAATCCCAGTTAGCAGTGGTACAAACCAAGGCGTGGAGGCTGTTGCTCAACAGACCCATTTCTCTCTGTTCCAGCAGCTTCCACAGATGTTCCCGGCCCCTTCGCACAACTCCGGTGAGCAATCATTGAAGGGGAGACACAGAAATAGTAAAGGCCTCTTCCAACCCACTTTTCATCCCTTCTTGGGTTGTCTTCCATCTGCAGGAGATTCCAGTTGAGAAAACCAAATAATCCCGTAATCCCAGAATGGTTTAGGTTGGAAGGGAATTTACAGATCATGTCGTTCCAACTTCCTGCCATGGCTGGAACAGCCAAAGTCCTTGGGGTTTAGTTAGTTAGGAATCCATTATTTCAGTGATGCTCCTGCCAGATTGTGTTTTCTTGGGCAGCGAAAGATCAAATTAGTTTGCACAAAGTTTGTTTTGAATAAAGTTTTCTGCCAAAGTTTTTAGAAGTGAAGTGGGAGGGAATCCGAGGGGCTGCTGCCAGCAAAGGCTGCTGGAGATGATGATGGAAATGTCAGGGAGGTCCGTGCAGTGGCGCCTGGCCAGGGGCGCAGTGGATGAACTCCAGGATAACCCCACACTCGAAGCACCAACAGCTCCCAGAGTCCATTTGAGGCAGATGGAAACAATTCCCCCCGAGCTCTTGCACCACAGTTCCCCCGGGGCACTCACAAGAGCCCAATAAAATGCATTTTGCAGGAGTTTATTGCTGCCTTGGCACAACTGCTGCGCTGTATCCAGAGCTCTTTATGAACTCCACAGCACAATGGACTTCAACCCTGGACCAGGTTTCCCTGTGCTGGAGGCATCACCTCCTGTGTGGGCCATCTAAACATCATCCTGGGAACTCCTCAGGCTTTCCCACCCTCTGGGGCGGACAAGGAGATGAATTTGGCGCCTCTGTCTGTCCCCTAAAGATGAACTGCTGGACGCAGCACAGATGCAGCCAGAGGAGAGGCAATCTTGAGGTTTTCCTGTTTGTGCAGATCCCAGACCTGCCCTTCAGGACCAGGACCAGGTTTCAGCCATGCCACACTTTCCTGGCTGCTCCCATGTCAATTCCATTTCTCCATGGCTCCCAGGGGAACTATCAGTGATTTCCAGGCTTGCCTTGGGGATGAGTCCTCTGCAGAAACACTCAGAGGGATATGAAACAGAACCTTCTAAACCTCCCAACCTTCAGTTTTGACAGTTTTACCTCCTGTTGTGGTGGTTCTTGTTTTGACATTTTCTGTTGGGGCACATTTACAGCTCATGTCAACAGAGTGGATCTGGACTGGACTCAGAGTGTTTTGGACATGACACATTTTTACAGGGAATACTTGAAGAAGCTCAAGGACTGTCTGCAAGGAATACATGTTTGGAAAAGGTGTTCTGCTTGTTTCTCCAAATGCAGCAGACGTCACACATGGATCCACACCCAGGACTTTACTCAGGAGACGCTCCGTGAGACCAGGAATTCTTTATCAGGGTGGGCAGGCCCTGGCACAGGGTGCCCAGAGCAGCTGTGGCTGCCCCTGGATCCCTGGAAGTGTCCAAGGCCAGGATGGACTGTCCTTGGAGTACCCTGGGACAGTGGAAGGTGCCTGTGCGGGGAGGACCTGGAGTGCTCTGCCAGGACCAACCCTGCAGGGCACAGATCAGCCAACAAAGGAGTTTGTGGACATCTGCTGGAAGAGCTTTTCTGGTTTGCTCTCAGGTGGTTGGAATCCTGGGACAGGGAGCTGGGACAGCCTCCCAGCCCAACCTGTGCCCGACCTGGAACAGCCGTTCCCACGTAACGCTGCCATGGCTGCATGTCCCAGGAAGTTACAGAGGAACAGAGAACTGATCTCCATTCCACAGACGGAGCAAACGAGGCACCAGATCCAGCACGTGGCACACTCGTTGTGTCCCTGCAGAGCAGCTGCTGCTGAACTCTCCCAAAGCAATGACTCAGCTGAAGGGAAGCACAGGGAAAAGGAACTTTCTGTGCAGGTCTGGCAGTGTGACCCAGACCTGCTTTGGCTCAGCCTGGAGCACGATGCCATTCCTCTGTCACTCTGCAGTGCCCTGTGCCTGACATGGGCAAAGCTGTGTCCCAGACTGTCCTTGGGCACTGCTGGCAGTCATGGGGAGCTGCTCAGGTCACTCGAATTTAACTCTTTCTCTCTACAGTGGGATGGGTATTGTTCCTTGAACTGCAGGAGGAATTCCTATAAGAAAAACTCTTTGGGACTGGTCCAAACTCAAGCTGGTTTTCAGACCAGCTCTAAATCTCCCACAGGGTGTCCTTGAGTCCTTATGCCCAGGATTGTTCCTTGCCATTGTGACTCAGCAGTTCAGGTGTTGGGAGGGCCCAGAGCAGTGCAGGAAAGCCCTGACGTGGATAATCAGAGCAAGATTCCCTCCTGCAGCTCGACCTTTCCACCTTCTCCAGGCAGATGATGGAGAGTGATGGTTGAGTCAGTCATGGAGACCCCAGCCCTGGAGGGATTTAAAATCCATGTGGATGTGGCACCTGGGGACATGGTCAGTGGTGGCCTTGGTAGTGCTGGGGGAGCAGCTGGACTTGATGATCTCAGAGGGTTTTTCTAACCTAAAAATATCTCTGATTCTACAGTTCTAAGAAGGAGGAATTTAGTGCCCAGATTCCTTTTGCATCCTCCTCCACAGGAGAAGTTCATTATTTTCCTGGACTGGTTTTTTCAGGCTCCTCGTTTTCGTCCTGCCCTCTCCTGGGTGATGTCTCCCAGCACTGCTCCTCGCAGTCTGGGTGTGCAGTTAATTACTGGAGGGTTTGTTTGTTTGTTTGCTTTGGAGAGGACAGGGAAGGTGAGAGCTGGAGCTCCCTGGCTCTGCACTCACTGGCTGCTCTGCAGCTCCCACACTGAGGGCAGCTCAAGGCTAGAGCACCAATTAAATTCCACTTGAACCCTCTAATAACACCAAGAAAAAAAGGAAAGTGGCTTCACCCTTGCAACTCTCCCCACGCTGAGGGCATTTCACCCTGTCCTTCACACCAACCTCTCCTTGAGCTCCCACACTCCCCTCCCAGCTGCTGCACCAAGCCAGCTCCTCCTCTGCCTGGAGCAGATCCCCTGGGTAAGGAAGGGAGGTGCTGGAGGAACCCCTGCCATGGCCATGGCTCAGACTGAGTCCCCCTGCCCCTGGGCAAGTCCTGCCACCCATGGAGCAGCTTTCCCTCTCCAGAAGTCACTCTGGGGCTCAGAGTGAGGAGGAAAGAGGAGACCTGAGCTGGAACAGAGGGAGCTGAGGGCTGGCACTTGCCCCGAGGCTGCACAGAACCACAACCACAAAGGTTGTAGCGTTGGGAATTCCAGCATGGAGTGATCAGACAGACACGGATGCAAACGGACACGGGAACAGGCAGAGAATGGCCAAACCCAAACCCCAGAGCTCGTGCAAAGAAACACAACCCCCCCGGCACCCAGATATTCAGGTTTATATTTGTGCTGGGTGGATTTGGTACATGGGGTTGTTCCCATCCCTTCTAGATCCTCTCTAGAAAGCCCCAACCACCAGATACCAGCTTGGCCCTCATGTCACTCCAGCACAGGCTGAACCTGGCAGCGTCATGTGGCACTGGATTTATGCACAACTCAGATCAAGTACAACAAACTTTTTCTCCAACTGAAAAGATATTTGGTTCTCTGCACAGAATATTCTGGAAGTTTAATGCATGTGAACACCAACACTAGGCTCACTTAGGTGTTATTTATATCCAAACACTTCACCAGCTGCCCCATTAATAAAATCTCAAGCTGTTTTCCCGGATGGAAAATGAAGATTTATATCACTATTTTTCCCACAGACATTTGAATGTCCACGGACTGGCCCACAGAGCGCCCTGGTGCACATGGAAGGACATCAACCCACCCCATGGGAGAAGCTGCACCAGCTTGAGTCCACCCTGACCTGCACAAAACTGCTGAAATAGGGGAAAGCTTTGACCTTCCCAAGGAGCTCTGGCAAGTGAGGCCCTGGCACTGGGATCACTTGGAAAAAAACAGCCCTCATTTTGTCCAAGTGCTGCCTTTCCCCTGCAGAGAGCAGTAATCATATTTCTCATCTGAATTTCCCCTAAACAGGAATTATTGCCCATAGCTTTGATTTGTGAGGCAATTAAGCAGGTTGGGATTTTCTCCTCATACTTTTCCCATTTCCAACCTCGACTGCTGACTCCGGCAGACACAGCCTATTTGTTCTTGCAGATAATGTCATTTTTAGTGCTAAAAAAATCATCCCTGAGCACAGGGATCCAATGGCCCATAAGCTCTGATTGTATTTTCACAGATGCATTTCTTTGAGACCAGAAGGAAATATTGTCATCCCCATCCTGCCTGACCTCCAGCGGGACACGGGACACGGAAATCCCCTCTGTAACTCCTGTGCTGCACCTCGTAATCCCTGCTTCCCTCAAAGCCATGGAGAAACATCCATCCTTCCCTGCATTTCTGCAGTAGGAATATGCCATGGCACTGAGCGAAGTAATTCACCCACTTTGGGACTGAAGGGATTTGATTGGCCTGTATAAGGATATTTATCTCAGATGTATTACCCCCAATCTTTGACATGGCTGGTACTTTTCTGTGACTGATGAATATTCAGTGTAATAACATTTTTCCACCAGCAAATTTATTGGTCTTGAAAACACTTAGGTAGAGCTGGTCAGGAAATAGTTGCATTTGTTTTGCAGGCACAATGGCTTGTTCTGCTGCTTGTAACCAAAAAAAAATCCCTGCTCATGAAATCAAGTTCAACATTTTTCATTTCTCCTGCTGGAACTTTCCAATCAATAGAAAGGGAGAAATTTTATGTAACAAGGATTTTTCTTCTGGTGTGACATTTTGATTTGTAGCTGCCAACATTTCAATGTGTTTATTCTCACCTTTAGGAAAGGGAATAGGAGGGAGGTTACAGGAGCAGCAGGAGATGTTTCCCCCTCTGACCAGGACCACTGAGCCAACAGATCATGGAATCAGGGAATATCCTGGGCTGGGAGGGACCCCCAGGATCAGCCAGTCCCACCCCTGGCCCTGCCCAGACACCCCAACAGCCCCACCCTGGGCATCCCTGGCAGCTCTGCCCAAACGCTCCTGGAGCTCTGGCAGCCTCGGGGCCGGGACCATTCCCTGGGGAGCCTGGGCAGTGCCCAGCACCCTCTGGGGGAAGAGCCTTTCCCTGAGCTCCATCCCAAATCCCCCTGTGACACCACCTCAGGCCATTCCCTGGGTGCTGTCCCTGTCCCAGGGAGCAGAGACCGGAGCTGCCCCTGGGGAGGAAAGAAAGGCCGTTCTCAGCAGGTTTGGGGTTTCTGGCAGAAGGGGCTGTTGAGCATTTTGCTGTCAGGTACAAAGGTGCAGTGATTCAGAACTCTGCAGACACAAGGTGTTAATGCACTTTCAGTTCAGCAGGATTATTTTCTTTTCTTTCACAATATTTTAATTACTCTGTAGCTATAATTAGTTGAGTTAAAATAGGATTTATAATGCATTTAAAAGATCTTTCACTGCCTTCCCACATTTGCCCAGACTTCTCAGGTGCTTGGGGAAAAAAAAGGCAAGAATCAAGAGAATTTGGTACGTGTGTGCACTTAATGAAGGCAGTGCAGTCCCAGGAGCAGCGCTGCAGGGCCTGGATCCATGGATCCAACTGCAGAGCAAAATGCAGGAAAAGGGGTTGGAGGAGCTGGGTAAAACACTGCCATACACAGCATTTTACTGCCCTTCCAGGGATCCCAGTCCATCTCAGCCAGAAGAGCTCTTGAATCTGTAAGAGGTGAACAGGGGAGCTTCTTAAATTAACAGCAGCTTAAAGACTGAAAGTCAGTGAGGGAATAAATGAGAGGCCCAGGCAGGGAAGAGCAGAGAGAACACTGCAGGCAGCACCCTCTGAGCAGCCTGGGGATAAAACTGCTCAGGATTGTTTGTCCCAGGTACTTTTCCACCTCCACCCACTGTGAGCTCCCAAACATTTGATCTCTGATGATATTTCAGCTCACCAGCTGCCTTCTGGCAGTGCAGACAGACACAGGAGCATACCAAAGCTTGAGTTCCCGTTGCTTTTAGCATGGACAGCTCCTGCAGCCTGAAATATTGTTCTGTTGTGGCAGCTTGCCCAGCTCTGCTCCTGGAAGAGTCCCTGTCCTGAAGGCTGGAGGAGAGCAGGAGAGCATGGCCAGATCAGAGAATCCCAGACTGGTTTGAGTGGGAAAGGGACCTCAAAGCCCATCCAGTGCCACCCCCTGCCGTGGGCAAGGACACCTTCCGCTGTCCCTGGTTGCTCCCAGCCCTGTCCAGCCTGGCCTTGGACACTTCCAGGGATCCAGGGGCAGCCACAGCTGCTCTGGGCACCCTGTGCCAGGGCCTCCCCACCCTCATTTAATTTTTTTCCTTATATCCAGTCTAAACCAACCCTCTTTCAGTTGAAAACCATCACTCTTTGTCCTATTGCAAGAGGCCCTGCTAAAGTGTTTGGCCTCAGCTCTCCTGGAGCCCCTTTAGGCCCTGCAAGGGGCTCTGAGCTCTCCCTGGAGCTTCTCCTCTCCCAGTGAACATCCCCAGCTCTCCCAGCCTGGCTCCAGACCAGAGGGGCCCCAGCCCTTGGAGCAGCTCCGTGGCCTCCTCTGGACCTGCTCCAACAGCTCCACGTCTGTCCTGATGCCACAGGGACACCTGCGCGTGGCACAGCTGGAAGCTGGGGGGAAACTGAGGCGGAGAGGTGGGAAATGATGGGGCCCATCACTGCCTGAACCATGTGCAGGTTCACAGAACTGCAACCACGACTGAGAAACTGCTGAAAAGGTCTTGTGAGTTTGGGTTCCAACCCTGGGCTAGCTCAAGTGAAATGAAAGTTCTTTGGACTTTTCTAAATGTCCCTTTTGGGACCGAGGCTCCCGGATCAGCTCCCGAGGATGCGATTTCAGTGTCTGTTCCTGCTCCATACCTCAAGCAGCGACAGTGCCCTTTCCCTGACACGTGGGGGGACAGCAAGAGCCCTAAATCTCACAGCAACAAGGTACACACAAACCCTGGCTCTGTGTTCAAACCCCAAAACCTTTCAGACAACCCAACGGTGCCTCTGACTGATCTGGGGAACTTTTTCAGCAGTTTTTGGCCTTCATTGTTTAGGAGCCAATGGTGATTTTATCTGCAAAAGCAGCTCTAACAATGAAGTGTCACTTTTAGATTTGCTGGTTTAAGCCATGTAGCTGACACTGGCAATTGCTTGAGAGATAAATTCTAAAAAAGCAACTAAAACAAGCTTCTAATTATGTACAGATCCTGCTTTGGTGTTGATTAGAATTCCCAGTCCTGCAGAGCAGGGTGTAATTATTATTTTCTCACATGTTGACAAGGCAATAAAATATTAGAAAAGTTGAATACGACACTTGTTTATCAGAAAGGAAAAAAATTGTGCGTGTCTTGAGTGCTGAAAATGTGAGTCCATGACCACGACTGAGGGCACTGGGATTCCAAAGGATGGACTTCATTTCAGATATTGCTTCCAGGTGGCAGCTGAGACAGCATGAGTGCAGGGAGGGCCATCTGTGGTAAGAGCTGAGCCCCAGAAATTGGGTAAATGAGTCTCATTCCTCCTGTACAGAAGGAGAAATGAAACTGATGTTTGGAGAGGCTGAAATGGGCCCTGGAGAACCTGATTTCCAGTTCATCAGAAAGTTTGCAGAGAAAAATGGAAGTTTAAAAAGTGGAAAACTTGGTTTTCATTAAAAATTTTTAGTTTCTTGCCAAAATTTTTTGATATCTTGAAAAAGTTGTCTGTGGCCTTGAAGATTTTTATTTGTCTGTATAAAATAATACAATTAGGGAAGTCAGGCTCATTCCACGAACATTTCTGCCTCATTAACACTCCTGGGTTTCCCTTGAGAAGCCTCATCCTGCTTTGAGTGATGTTGGTTTGAAGGACTTCTTAGAATCAGGTCTCCATCGAGTAAATCACCTTTGGCCACCAGCTTTGGTCACCAGAACCTGCATCCAGAACTTCAGCTGCACTAGCAGCTCTAAATGGTGTTTCTGACAAGGTTTCCTGGCTTCAGAATGGAATAATCTTCAGCCTGTGCTGGATTTTAACACTGAAAAACAGGTTAGAAATGCCCAGCTCTGGCATAGCCCAACCAGAACATTTCATCAGGAATGCATTATTACTTTTTCAGAGCCATGTCTGGCTCAAAAACATGGAGAGTCTGAATTTAAAAGAAAGCTTTTATTATCCAACTCTGAAAGAATCAAAGGATTTTTCTCCCCCGGCCAAGTAAAATCACAAAATCCACAGATCTTTGCATTATTCAATGTTTTCCATCCTCAGACTGCAATCACTTATCTCTGCTATTTTAACAAGCATTAAAGAGCCCTCATCCACTCAAGTGGAAACCTGGAACACTAAGCTGTGCACGAAGATAATTTATTGACCTACAATATCCAGCAAGGTTACCAGGTTTGGATTTCATCCATTTATTCTTTTCCTTGCTACTTCAAAGAGAAAATTAAGACAAATTATTATTTGTAAAAACAGTAAACTGGGTCATTGCAAATGTCAGGGAGGAAGCATTACAGCAAAATCCCCACCATTAAACTGCCAGGAGGAATTATTTAGGATAACTTCAGACTTAAGTGGAGTGGAGTGTACTTTTAAACTGCACCTCTGGGAATTCATTTGTACATTTTCCCTCCTTTTACTCAATGTCGTGTGCAGAACTGGGGTGGGGTTTTTTTGGTTAATTGTACAGATGGGGACATTTGCCTGCTCTGGCTGAGCCAAACAAAACCCATCCGGGTCTGAGTGACACGTTAGTAATTATTGGAGAGAAGGAGCAGCCCTGAAGGGTGAGAGATGTCTCTCTTGGGAAGTGGATGGAGGGTAGGGAAGATGAATTTCCCTCTAGGAGTGTCTCACTCCTCAAGAACTACAAAGCAAGCCCAGAATGAGCCCTTCAGACCTGGATATCTGCATTGCGAAGAGAGGAACCCTGGAGTCAAGAAAAGAAAGGCATGGGAGGCAAGGCAAGGCAGGATCACGGCAGGAAGGCAGCGGCTCAGGGCACAGTCTGCTTCCAACTACACTGAGCTGGGACTTGGGAAACCCTGGGAAAGGGGGAGCTGTGGGGTTTGGGGCTGACCTCGCTTCTTGGATGTGTTTTTGGGTTGGGATGAAGGTGATGCTCTCCCTCAGCAGAGTGTGAGCAGGGAAGAGACAAGACCTGAACACAACCAGCTTGGAAGCTCCTGCAGGCAGGAACAGTGACCTGGAAATCCAGAGCAGCCAAGAGCTCCAGCAGGGATGACCAGAGCTCAGGAGGGGCAGGGGGTGCAGGGCACCTGACGTGCAACAGCAGCCACAAGGGTTCCAGCGGGAAAGGGATTTGAGGGCAGCTATTTTTTCTTACTAATAGACATTATGTCACAGAATCCCAGGATGGTTTGGGCTGGAAGGGACCTTAAACACCCTCCAGTTCCACCCCGACATGGGCTCACCTTGATGCTTTCCTGTGCACATAGTGAGCCTTGGGCCCCAATGAGCACAACCTGAAGCTGGGCCAGGGAGCCTCAGGCTGGAGATCAGGAAAGGCTCTTCCCCCAGAGGGTGCTGGGCACTGCCCAGGCTCCCCAGGGAATGGTCCCGGCCCCGAGGCTGCCAGAGCTCCAGGAGCGTTTGGGCAGCGCTGCCAGGGATGCCCGGGGTGGGGTTGTTGGGGTGTCTGGGCAGGGCCAGGGTGGGACTGGCTGATCCTGGGGGTCTCTCCCAGCCCAGGATATTCCAGGATTCCATGACCCGGCACAGCACCTGCTTGGCAGCCACCAAAAGAGGTGTCAAACCCAAAGGAGAACCTTTTGTAAACACAAATTGAGACCATCCTTTGATTCCATTACATCCCCCAGCCTTGCTGCCCTCACTGTACTTCCCTGCCAAGAAACCCGCTGGGAGAGCTGGTTTTCTCTTTAATCTACAGCTGACTGAGGAATCTTTTCTGACAACGAAAACTGTTCAATTGTAACTTTTACTCATGAAAATAGAGCCTTCACCTCCAGGTGCCTGCATTGTCTTGACAGAGTTCCAGTCATAAAAAGCTCTCGTGCAGCTCAGGCTCTGATGGATTGGAAGCCATAAATCTCATTGTTATTGGAGCCACGGTTCTCCACGCTCAGTGCAACAAGTACTCCCCAGCCATAAATCCTTGTCTCCTTTTCCAAAAGAGCCCATTTGGAATGCTTCAGCAGCATCTGGATGATTCTTTAGCTATTTGGGTGCTTCTTAAAAAAGCCATTAGAGGCATTCTCAGGGAGAAAACGAGTCTCCCAGTGAGGCTTTGACAAGAATCCCAGCATTAACACAAACCCCATTGCTGGAGACGCAAGGGCAGCAGTTAAAGAATTTTATTCTTTACAATATTTTCCTTGTTCTCTGAACATCCATTGATCAGAACTGGAGACCAAACACTTTGAGGTTCACTGCAGACTTCAATGAACCTCATTTCATTTCAAATGAAAACACAGAAATAACAAACAAACATTTTGGACCATGTGTAGAGTGATATTTAGAAGTAGACATGAAACTATGAGATTACCTTCAGATCAGGGTAGATACTCCCAAAGTGATTTTGAAACCCTAAAGCTTTCTGTGAAAAAGCCCTTTAAAGCAGCATTTCTTTATCTTTTGTATAATTCTGTACCAAAATAATCCCTTAAGCAGATGGGACAAGTTATTTTTTTTCCAACAGCAGCATCAGCATCTAAAAGAGTTAATTCAGGTTATGAATTGGGAAATGCATGGATCAGTTCTGAATTCCGGCCTCCTGCACTGAGTGAAAAAACAGTTTTAAACCCATGCAGATCCTGAATGATGCTTGATTCCAGCTCTGTCCCTGAGGAGATAAAACACGTTCCCAAGGCCAGAGCCCTGGGAAAACTGTGGGAATAAACCCCTCAAGGCAGAGGGCAGAGCTGGAAGGAACGAGCAGCACAGACATGGAGCCTCATGCTCAGGTATCCTCCTTAAATCAGACCTTCAGCAAAGCCAGGACCTCTCCAGGACAAATCTTCTCATTTGAAAGGTGATTCATTGGAGTCAAAACAGGGAAAGAAAAGATGCTGAGTGTCATCTGCTTCCCAAGGGTGGAAAGAAGAAATCCAGCCCTGAGTCAAGCACTTGGATGACTCAGCTGACAAAAAAGTGGGAATTTTTGTTTTGTTGCACTGTCAACACGTTGCTTTGTTAAACGGTAACGGAGAGCCTTTGTCAATTCCTGGGTGTGTTTGGGTCTTTGTCAAGAAATCCTGGGATGTCAGGAGAGCTGGCCACGCCCATATGGCAGATACAGGGGATCTCTCACATCTTCAGTAGCTCCTGAAGACACCAAGAGCAAAATCCTGCTGTGCTCCAGCAGGGCAGGGCAGGACAACAAGGGCAGGAGAAGGACAGGGAAGGACAACCAGGGAGCCACCTCAGCAATGCCACAAGGACACAGCTGCAGGGAAGGAAACCACTCACCTAAAATATTTCCAGTGTCATTTATTTGGGAACATTAATTCCTCTAAGCTCCAAGTCCTTCCAGACAAACAGACTCACACCCCTAAAATAGATATTACAGGTCTTTTCCTTGTACTCAGCAGGAAAAGGCCCCCATGATGATTTAATGGCTGGGGTCATTACTTGCATATTGATGACAGGGGGTGATGCCAAATCCCGACGCTTGGCAGGAAGCTGGAGATCCCATTAGAGCTTCTGTTACACTTGAAAGACCAGAGTGTGAAACCTCCTTACTATAGCATTAAAAAGGGGGTTTTATTTTCCCCAGTGAAACCTTTTTCTGGCCAAAATAACATCCTCAGCTCCTGTATTCCTTGTTCTTTAGTGAGGGATGAGCTGCACATGTGCAATCTCCTGATGCAAGTCACAGCAAACACGACCTCCCCTGCCCTGTGCTCCAAGAGGGATCAGCAGAGCTCCTTCTCCTTCCCAAAACTCAGGGCCTTGGGGCAAAGAGATGGTCTGGGAATGGAACAAGCAACAGGAGTGTTCCCAGGACACCAGACTGGTGAATAAATCTTGGCTTCTCTTACTGGTTTTCTGGTACTTCAACTTTCCCATCGTTCCCGGGTCTCAGTTTTGAGCTTCCCCTGGTAACCAAGTCAGTGGAAAACTTTGCTGGAGCAAAACGCTGCATTTCTCACCAGTTCACAAAAGAACTCAAAGAGTCACTAATTATCTCAGGGCAGTGACACCAGGAGAGCCAGCAAGGGAAGGATTGTCCTGGGCTATCTCCTGGAACCCATAACTCAGATTATTTTCAATCAGCCTGACCTTCCCTGCAGGAAAAGCAAACCCCTTGCCCAAACCAGATCAGGTTGACCAAAAGAAGCCCTCCCTCACTGATAAACACAGATCACCGAGCAGGTGGTGTCTGAGGAAGCAAACTCTGCTGGCAGCACATGTGGAGCTGCTGCGACCTCAGCCACAGCGAGGAGGAAGCAGATTTTCTCTCCAGATGGCAAGTTTTACTTCTTCTAATTACAGATCTGTCCCCAAACACCTGAACACCCTCCACAAACACACTGAAACACCACTTGACAGGCTGGTAAGTGGCAGTAAAGTTTATTTAGCTATTTAGAGATATAAAAAATGATCATTTCAGTCTCTTTGCTGCCTGCTCCCCTTCTCCAAGCAGCCCTTTGCAGGCAGTGTTGTACAGCTCTCCTTAGCTGCAGCAAAGGGCACCTCTGGAATAAAAACTTTCAGAAAGAACAAAATGAGCTTTAAAATTAATCCTGGGATTAATTAGGGGGAGATAGGAGTATGGAGTTCGAACCTGCCTCACTCCTAATTAAAGGCTGCTCCCTTCCCAGCCCCATGCTCTGACACAATGAGGACGGGCAGGTTTTTAGCAGCACAAATCAATAGATCCCCACTGACTTCCCAAAGTCAATCTATTCCTCTTCTATTCCTCTTCTCCTCAGCCTGGCATCCTTGGAAATCGGTGCTGAGACTCCCAATGAATTCTGTGGCACCCTGGGTCCGGCCAATAAGAATGATCCATACTTATTAATTCTTTCAGTGTTTGGCAGCTCATTAGGAGATTTCCCGCCTTGCCTCCTCCACTTTCCTGTTCAAAGGGCACAGAGGAAGATCCCACAATTTCTAAGCACTGTGAAGTTTAAAGGAACAGTTTTCCTTTTAATTCACCCCCCTGTTTGACAGGGTGAGCCAATAGAAAGCTTTATTTATTTGTTAAATCACTGCTTTACTCAATTTGCAGGAAAAGTCAAAGAACCACAGACTCATGGCATGGTTTGGTTTGAAAGGGACCTTAAAGATTCTCTCATTTCCAACCCCCTGGAAAGGACAGGGACACCTTCCGTGAGACCAGGTTGTCCTGTCCAAGGTTTGCTGGAAAATAGAGTTATCATATCGGGTTCAGAGATGTGCCCAGGGAAGACTGAAATTAGTTCTCTGTTCCACAGGATGCTTGAGATGTCACAGGAGACTTTTTCCCCCTTTTTACAGAGTGGCAACTGTAGTGGGTTGAACCTGAGTTGATGGATGGTCTTTTGGACTAATGATGCTTCTCGCAATTTACAAATTTTAACTGCATGGAATTGCCTTTCGTTCCAGCTCACCGGCCGGGAGGTGAGGGGGCCTCGGAGCCTCCGGGCCCCGCCGGGCCCCGCCGGGCAGGGTCCCTGCCTCCCTCCCCTTTCCCAACGCCACAGCACAGACCCTGGGTCGCTGTGAAGGGGGGAACTGTCCCAGAGCCGCAGGCAGCCAAAGCCAGCCAGGGACTGCCACACAGCTAAACCCATCCGGCGCGGCTTCTTGGGACCGGCGAGTCCCTCTCCTTTCCATGCAGAGCCAGCGGGAGCCGGCGCAGCCTCCTGTCTGCAGCCAGCACGCTTCGCACTGAACTGAAGAAGACACCCTGCAGCCAGCAGCACAGAGGGAGCGAGGCTTTCTC
>VZTI01001466.1:373745-407175 GCA_013397865.1 Struthidea cinerea
TGTTTAAGTTTGAACCTGTTTTGCCTCGCAGCTCTCTAGTTTTCCTCAATATTTTCTTATTTTCCCCTTATGAAAATAACAGATTTCGTGTGCTTGACGCTTACCTGCATCAAACCGCGACAGCAACTAAACTTTGAAATTTGAAAAATAGTTTTGGATCCAGTTCTCTGGATCCACATCTCTGCTCCCTGTGAGCAGGGACAGGACCCAGGGAACGGCTGGAGCTGGGCCAGGGGGGGTTGGGATGGAGCTCAGGGAAAGGCTCTTCCCCCAGAGGGTGCTGGGCACTGCCCAGGCTCCCCAGGGAATGGTCCCGGCCCCGAGGCTGCCAGAGCTCCAGGAGCGTTTGGGCAGCGCTGCCAGGGGTGCCCAGGGTGGGGTTGTTGGGGTGTCTGTGCAGGGCCAGGGTGGGACTGGCTGATCCTGGGGGTCCCTCCCAGCTCAGGATATTCCAGGATTCAATGATTTACTCAGCCCAAAGACTTCCCAGGCCATGGAGCCTCAGGATGGGGTGTCAGGCTCTGTGAAATGTAAGTTTGGTGTGAATTAGTGGCTGTGAGTTTAAACTGAGGATTTTGATGGTTTTTGTCAGGCTGCTGCTGATTCCCTTACAGCTCCAAAGCTGTTCTCTGTTGTGTTTTCCAGAGGTGGAGACAGGCAGAATTCATCAGCCACCGTTCCCAGCCTCACTGACAGCTCTGACACAGACACAAAAAGCCAATACCCGAAGTGTATCCAAATGAGATAAGAATCAGGGATTTTGTGATAACCCAGTGCACACCCCCCTGTGCAGGGCTGGTGCCAGGCAGGTCTCTGTGCTGACTCCAAATCCAGCCGCAGTTTTTATTGACTGAACAAACGCCAGAAAATCATTTCACAAACGTCAATGGGCTTGGAAGAGAAAATGAAAAATTCATCTCGGGAAGGAGACAAATGAGCTTAACTCATTTCTTCTCCCAGAGTTAACAAGTGTATAAAGTATTTTATTCACCACTGCCAGTGTCAAATCTGTGCAATTTGCTGTACTGCAAATGCACCTGCCTTGGAAAGCCCTTTACAGTCGGGGGGCCTGGCTGGGAGTTCAGGGAAACGCTTGGTCAGAAAGGGTCCAGTGCCGAACTCCAAATCCCTTCCATACATGAATTTATATGGAAAACAGAGTGGGGAAGTGGAAACTGCCACGATGGAATATTTAACAACTCTCCTTTTAAGTCAAAATGTTTCTTTTCAGACTTGAAAGGACTTTTCTGAGAAGCATTTGGAAAATGAAATATCATTTCAGACCCAGATCAAGGTGCTCTTGGTGTCAAGGTGTGTGAATCAAATCCTCCCTTCTCTCTCTTCATTTCAAGTTGGAAGTGAAAGCTTCACAGGAATTTAAGCAGAAAGTCTCATTGTGGATGAAGAGAAATTTAATTTTGTCAAGAATGTCAATTTTCATGTGTTCTCATCTGCCCTGAATGGGAAAAATATTTAATCTCTCCAGCAAAAACTGCTTTTACATCCAGCAAGGATCTCATGTGCAAAACAGTCCTGTCCTATAGCCAGTCATGGAGAGCCAATGGTTTTAGCACTTTAGGGCAGTTTCACTTCATGTCTCTAATCCTGGACTCCCAGGCCAAAGGTAACCCTGACTATGATGAGTTTTTCAGAATATGGCTCTTATGCTTCACTAAGGCAGAAAATTGAATTATTAGGGTCAAGTGCAGTGCAGTTCATTATCATCCCTGCCCTGCTATGGGGTGCTAAAGAGTGAGAGCAAAACTGGACTGGTCTCGTGACCAGTTTCAAGCGATGATGTTGTTGCTGATTTGGTGAGCTGACATTTTCCGCTTAAGCCTGGAAGGATTATCTGGCCTGACTGGAGAGCAGCACCGCTTGCTGTGGCCCACAAAGAGCAGAGGCCTGACATCATCTGATTTGAGAAGAAATAAGATTTTTGCCCACTGTTCCCAGTCCCCCACTGTTTGTCTACAGGCACGTCATTCACTCTCTCTGAGCCTCAGCTGAAGCATTTCTAGGAAGTTGGGAATTATCTCACCCTGATGAATGCTCTGAGTCCAATCCCTCACCCCTGATCCTGGCACAAAGCTGTTCTTCAGAGCGCTGAACACACGGTAGGAACAGGGCAGGGTTAAATTGTGTCTGTTTAGTTTTCAGAAAGTCCCCTTGGTTTATGGTCAGACCAAGGCAGAGCAGAAGGTTCCCCAGGCTGCTGCACATGTTTGCAGACCCATAATAATAAACCCAGCAGCTGTAGGATATATCCCAGTCCTAATGCACACCCCGGTCAGAGGAGGAGCAGGGGAGGCTGGAACTGGTTCTCCACAGCCAGCAAGCTCATTTCTGCCCAAAAACCAGGCCACAGACACCATGCAAAGCACAGCATCACTTGGAACATGGAGGGAAAAGGCAGCTACTGAAATGCAGCTGGAAAAGCTTTGATAAAAGAAAAGTAACTTCCCCTTCCAGCTCAGCTGTGGGACAGGGGTTTTGCATCTCCTCCAGCACTGAACTTCTTGGCAGCTGTTTGAACTGGACAAAAACCACCCTTCCCCCACAGGACTGCAGGACCCTTTCCCGGGTTTTCTATGGAAACACAGCTGCTTTTAAAAATATCTGCTCCTTCCTCCAGTGGGAGACTCAGTGATCTCCTCCTGACCAGTTCTCCCTTTGGATGGGCTGTTTGCTCATTGTCCCACCACCCCCAGGCTCTCCCTCGCTCTGGCTTGGCAGACGTTTTGTTCCAGGTTAAAGCAGCAGCTCAAGTGAAAAAGCTGGGACACAACGCAGACCATGAAGAGCCCCAGCTCTCAGGAGACAAAAACCAGAAGCTATTTCCAGAGTCCTCCAGTGCTTGTTGAGGCCACAGCCTGGAGATCCTTCATCCTGGCCAGTCCTGCATCCATGGAGCAGCTCAGGTTCCTTCACCACAGAGTCACTTGGCAAAGTCTGAAGGACTTTGGGGTCTGGCCCAGGTGGGTCTTTGCACCTCTTTGGGATGAAAACCTGCCAGAAAATACCTGTATCCAGTTTGGGATGCAGTCTGGAGAGGCAGCACTCCTGCCTCTTCCAGCCCCTGACCCCACTGAACTCAGCATCAGGAAGGGAACCACTTTCTTCCCAACACTCTCTCCCTCTGCCAGGCACCGCTGCCTGCCCTGTTTGCCATAACAACCATTTCCAGGCACTCCTGCATCCTGGAAGCACAAATCCCAGTGCTTTATATCAATCCAAACAGTTCCACAGACAAAACCCCTTGTGGGCATCTCCACAATCCCTCCTGACTGAGCAGTGATGGATGTGACACATCTCAACCACCCTGCTTGGACACTTTATCTCTTGCTGAGCTCCCGCCGGGAGGCCAGGAAGCGGTGTTGGGAGGTGCAGGGCAGGGATTCTGCCATCCAAGGCACATCCAGAAGACATCCTGTGATTACCAGCTGGCATTAGAGCACCAGTTGTTACTTCTCCACCCATCTTCTCACACACCCTCAGACTTTCTCTAAACACACCGAGCTGGTTTAGCCAGGGCTGCAGCGCCTGGCACAGGCTGGGCACTGGCTTTGCAGGTGTTCACACTGTATTTTGTCAAATACTTGCTCTGTCTGGCTCTCCACGTGTTGGGGACAGAGGAAAAGAGAACCCCAAGACACCAGGGATGAACATGGAGTTTTGTCTCATTTAAAGGTTCAGACACCTGGAACCAGACCCTGCAAGGAAGACCTTGCTCAGAGAATGGATCTGAGCACTGCAGAGCTCAGGGAGGGAGCAGAGGGTGGTCAGAGCCCGAGCAGGGGCTGGAGGAGCAGCAGAGAATTTGGCAGCTCCAAGGGATTTGTGGAAAAGCAGCACATGAGCCCTACCCCTCTCTCCTGGCGACAGCTCAACACACTCAGGCTTTGCTGGTCCGTACTTGTGTCTGTGTCAGTGCCTGCCTGGGGAGGGGCTCAGCTCCCTGACCCTCCCCGAGTCCAAACAAGCCAGCCAGTTATCCACAAAATAATGAGATTTCCCTTTAAAGCAAGGAGATTCCAATGACCACGAGTCCCTTTCATTTTCTGGCTGGATTTTCAGCCTTTTCAGTCCCCCTTGCAGCCCCTCCTCTGCAGCTCGGAGTACAGAGCTTTGTAATGACATCAGTGGGCAGGTTCACATTTCAGCTGAGGAGCTGAGGCTTTTAGGAAAACATGAAGTTTTGCAAGATTCATAATGAAATCAGCGGAGCTGGCGGCCGTGTAATCCAGAGTGTACATTCCCAGCCCCTTTCCTGGCAAAGGCAGCTGGGGAGCCGATAACTCCCTGCCAGAGCTGAGGTTTGTCCAGATTATTTAGCAAATACACCCAAGTACTTCAAGAGAGAATCCACAAACAAGTCACTAATCCAACAGGAGCTGAATTCAAAAGGATGAGTGCAAGTTTGCTATTCCTGGCATGCTCAGGGCATGGAGATACGAGGAATTGTGGGGGTAGGATTAAACACAATTTGTGCTTTCAACCATGCAAGAGAAAATGCATTTGGGCTGTGATAAAAGCAACTCCACTGAGGAGTTCTTCCACTTAAATAGCCCAGGAATATCACCCAATGCTTTATCGGACTCTTTCAGCATAGGGCAGCCTCCCTGCCAAGCACAGGAATGTTGCACATTCCAAAATGGGGACAAAAAGGCTGTTTGCACGACAGGACAAGGCACTGCTGTAAATAACTTCTGGTAAAGTGAATCCCAGGGAGCCCAGGAGTGCAGTACCTGTTGCACGGCCCTTTTTATATTGCTTTAATATGTCATTAATATGCACCTCCCTGAGGCATCCCTGTGTTTGCTCATGAAAGATTAAAGAGAAGGTGATTTCTTACCAATCCCACAGTTGTTCCAGATGCTCTCTCACATTTTGCTGGAGGGGACAGAGGGCACTGCCTCTTCCCTCTCCAAATATCCCAGGGATGTGGTTTGTATCCCAGAACAAACATCCCACAGCAGGGCATTCCTGTGGTGCACAAGGGAGTGATCTGGATCAGGGAATCCCAGAATCCCAGGATCATTAAGTTGGAAACAAGCTCCAAGACCATCGAATCCAAGCTGTGCCCGATGCCCACCTTGTCCCCAGCCCAGAGCACTCAGTGCCACCTCCAGGCCTTCCCTGGACACCTCCAGGGATGGGCACTCCAGCCCTGCCCTGGGTAGTTCCAAGGCCTGAGCACCCTTTCCATGGGGAAATTCCTGCTGATGTCCACCCTGAGCCTCCCCTGGCCCAGCCTGAGGCCGTTCCCTCTCCTCCTGTCCCTGTTCCCTGGGAGCAGAGCCCGACCCCCCCGGCTGCCCCCTCCTGTCAGGGAGTTGTGCAGAGCCACAAGGTCCCCCCTGAGCCTCCTTTGCTCCAGGCTGAGCCCCTTTCCCAGCTCCCTCAGCCGCTCCTCATGGGATTGACTCTCTTCATCCTTCACCTCTGGGAGGGCAGGTGTGTGCTGTTCCTGCCACCTGTCCTAAATCTTCCCACTCCAGAGCCCCCCAGGCAGCATTTGGGGTGGAAAATCCCCCTGCAGCTGTTAACACCCACTGAGCCTTCCCTCCCAGCTCCCAGCTTTGGTGAGGTGACTCCAGGCCTCTCAGCAGGAATAAAGGCAGCAAACCCAATTTTGGCTATTAACCTGTTAAAAGCTGGTTCATGGACTACATGAAGTGATACCTGAGGAGAGGGACCCCAAAGCCTGTGTTGTGAGCAGCGCTGGGGATGAACCCAGGGGTCTGACAGGGATTTGTCTCCTGACTCCGGACAGCCGGATTCCTGCCCCAGCAGGGCAGAGGCGAGACAGGGAAGGGGACAGGGAAGGGCAGTGGCCCAGCACTGCTCGTGCCTCGGTCTCCTGCTCCTGTCAAGTGTAAAACAAACTCACAAGGAGTGACAAGGGCTCACTGAGGTGGAGTAAAATGAGTGCAATTCTTTTGACAACAAGTTTTTTCCCATTAGAAAAATGTCAACTTTTTTTTACATCATAAGGACATGGAGGATTTCCATTAAATTGAAACAAACAATTTTTTTCTCTGTAAATAAGAAACAGACCCTTTCCTGCTTTTGATTTAGAGTAATTTTTTATTTAGCCCGAGTGAACTGTGACATCCAGCATGTAGTGATGGCACCTGCAACCCCAAGCCAGCTGACTCCCAAGCCCCGGGGCCATCAGTCCCTGTGACAAGATGCTCAGGGCAGGATCAGTCTTTCCTGCTGCATTGCTGGGCAGACACAAACTCCCCAGACAAGCAGGTTTTTGCACACGATTCCTCTTTCTGCAGTAAGCTCTGAGCAGGAGGAGCTTCTGCTCCAGCAGTGAGAGCCTTCCCTGCCTCCTTCAGCTGCAGCCCGAGGGGGAAGCCCTTGTCTTCAGTGAGCACCATCCCTGAGGGGCCAGACAGAAAATCAATAGCAGTGCAGAGATTTGCTGGCTCCGAAGAGCCAAGGAGATGGAGCCCATCACACGATTAGATGTGCTGATTATCTGCTGATTTTTAGCAGAGGGACTCCCTCAGCAGCTGCCTCTGGCTCCTCTGTCCCTTCTCTGTCCTTCTCTGCCTCCACTGTCACTTTTCTCAGGTGTGTTTCCCTGTTTCCACATATCCCTGAGCTCTGGAACCTGTGCACAGGTTTTCTTCGGATTTTGGAGAGAGCCAGGAAGCAAGGAGGAGTGGTGGCTTCAGACTGCCAGAGGGCAGGGTTAGATGGGATATCGGGAATGTGGTGAGGATGGGAAGGCCCCAGCACAGGGTGCCCAGAGCAGCTGTGGCTGCCCCTGGATCCCTGGCAGTGTCCAAGACTGGGATGGACATTGGGGCTTGGAGCAGCCTGGGGCAGTGGGAGGTGTCCCTGCCATGGCAGGGGTGGCACTGCGTGGGCTTTAAGGTCCCTTCCCACCAAACCATTCTGAGATTCCATATTTAATAAATTCCTTCTCTTGGCATTCTGGACAGTGGGAAGAACATGGCATCAAGTGACCAGACAGAGGAACCCATGTGCCTTCCAGCCAGGCTCTGCTCTTGACTGCACCACAGATCCCTGGGACAGACTCGGCCTGAACTCCCCTTGTCTCCATTCTCCTCCTGCACTACATAATTGGTACTAAATAGTTAATTAATCGCCATCTTTTTCTTGCCTTCTCTACTTAAACTGCAAAACGTTGGGCAAGAGGCTGCTGTGGTTCCTATTTAGTACAGCCGTGTTCTGCCCTTCCACAGGGCTTCCAAACACTTTAATGCAAATTTCAGGGATCTATAATTAGATCTGTAGCCATGCCTGGTGGTGGCTCATAAAGCCCATCCCGTGTTTCCATCACTTTCATGGCAGTGCTGAGCATTGATAAAATAATAAAAGCAGTGGGTGTGGGAGATAGCAAAGATTTCACTGCCAGTCAGCAGGGAAAAAGAAGAGGAAAACAGTGAATTCTGCTGTTATTTTTCTGCAGTCCATCTCCTGTTAACTATGAGCAGGAGCAGGTACAATCTGAGTACAGCACTCCAACGCCTTTGTCTTTGTGATGTTTACAGCTGTAAAGCAGCCAAGGATGACAAGCAATTTCCCTGAAGAGTTTGAGCACTTGCAAGCCCAGTCACATCCACAGGAGCCTCAGCGCTTGGCAGAATAAGAAAATCACACTGCAAGGTTCCTGCTGAACCCCAAACCCAACCAGGACCCTCCTCTGGATAAGGCAGGAGCCTCATTGCAGGGGGAATAGGAAATTCCTGGTTTCAGCTAGGCGGGAAATCCTGGTTCTGAGTTTTAGGCTAAAGGAAATTATTTTTTGGTTTGTTTTCACTCTGGAAAGGCAGGAATGCTCCGTGGCTCACAGCATTTAAGGGATTAGAGAGCAGAGGGCCCTGCCCCAGTATCCATCTCCTTTAGCACTGCATTAAAGAGAAGCAGGCACTGCCCAGCAGTTCAGGTGGGAAGGAGGCTCCCAAGGAATGGTTACAGGTACCTACAATACCTGTGTGTTAAACAGACACAGCTGGCACTGGAAAAAATGACGTTCACCCCAAGGAAGAGTTTAGACACAAGCAGCTCTAGCTGGATTATGGACACAAGAGAGAGCAGAGAAATCAGAGCCTGCAGCTGGAGCCCTGATCCCCAGAGGGAAAGGGTCCTGCATCCCTTCCCTGCCAGCCTTGAGTCCTCCAAATTCCATCAGCTGCCTCCAAGGAATGAAACTTGCCCCTGCTTGGCTACTGGTCCCTGGGAACACGGGGGTGCCTCACTGGGAAGACGCTGCAAGAAAAGTAGGGAGGACTAAGCAGCCTCATTAGCAGTTTAATTGCATAAAGAAAGACCCTAAAAGAACTTTTGCCTAGTGAACAGCTTTTCTTTTCAATTAGGGAGGAAATATCTACCTGCTTAGATAAGGTGTGTGCCACTGGGATGCTCATTAACCTGGATGTATTTGCTTTGTTGGGCTTGGCCGATAATTAAAGTATTTCCTTTTGCTTCCCTTGGGAATGAGAAGGTCTTTCTGTCTCTGCCGGGGATAATCCTTGAGGCAACAGGGTTGGCTGGCAGGATGTATCTGTGAGGAGCAAATTGTGTTTCTGTGGAGGAGCCAAAGGTGGAACCTGCCCCAAGCAATGCTTCTGGAAGCTGAGTGGAGAGTTTGGGAGGAGAATCTTCCCCAGCTCGTGTCTTTAGGGGCTTTGGGGTCTCTGTCCTGCCTCCGGATGCTCTGCGGTGACATCCTGTGGCTCAGGGACACTGGGAAGGGACAGGATCAAGGTCCCGACCAGACAAACCAGGCACCCCCATCCTGCCACCAAGGGGCTGCTGTTGGAGTCCTGCTGAGGAAGCTGCTCTTCAGGAAGGGGAAAACACCCCCTATTCTTCCTCCCCTCTCTCAAAAGGGACGGAACTCTCTTTCTGTCTTTTCCCTGGCTCAGGCAGGCCCAATGGCTATTTAGGCAAAATCCCCTGTATAACCCCCCCTCCCAGCAGAGAGCTGCCCAAATCCCAGCTGGGGTTGGACACCCTGGGAGTGTGAGTGGGCCCCCACCCCGCAGGGCAGGCCCGGAGCGGGGTGTGGGAGCATTCCCTGTGCCCTCAGGGGGCGGGAGCATTCCCTGTGCCCTCCAAACCCCAGACTATGCAGGGAGGGCTGACTAAACACACAGAGGGAGGGTTCTCCCTCCCTGCAGAGCCAAACACTTCCACCTCCACCCAGACACGCTGGTGCTGCACCGACCCCAGAAATCCCGGAGCCCTCCGGGTGCCTCCGCCAGCTCCGGAACCCCTGGGTTAGAAAGGCCCCTGCTGCCCCACGGAGCCACAGCTCCCTGCGGAGCGGGAGGTGCTGAGCCGGCAGCACCGGCCCAGCCGCGGGGGCTGGCTCCTGCGGGGATGATTGATCGAGGGCAGCGCGGCTCAGGAACGGGATGCCAGCCCTGAAGGGGTGTCCGTGCTCTGCTGCCCTGGGGAGCGGCTCTTCAATGGGCTTCAATCCATTAAAGGCTGCGAAAGGCTCCAGCCCTGCTGTGGGCTGGGGCTCCCACGGCTGGGGAGGTGACTCTGGGGATGGGGCAGAGGCACCCCTGGAGCTCCTGCCTGTGCTGGGGCTTGGTGGTTTTTCAAAGCCTGTGTTCTCTGAGCACTTCAGTACCTGGCAGAGCCTTCACACCGAGATGACTGAGCAGATTCATCAAAGGCCACAAGCCCAGAGCTCTGAGGTACCACGTTTGTCAGTTCCTTGAACAGTCCTTCCTCTTTCAAGCTTTCCAAAGCCCAGGCTGTCTCTGCCTGTTCCTGCTGCAGTGAGGAAGAGGGATCAGACCTGGAGAGATTTCCTGTGTGTGTGCTCCAGACTGGCACTGCTGCCTGCACTCTGCTTTCCAGCTCAAGGACTAAAGCTGAGAAAGGCACTTTGAGCCCAAACTTAGCTGGATGGCTTCTGTGCCAAACTTGTGACTTATACACGAGATTAATTCTTACCTCCCAAATTTTTTCATGTTAAGGAGGAAAAGAAACGTTCTGTCAATGTCCAATAAATGATTTCAGAAGCAGGTTTTCCACTGGAGGGAAACAGAAATAAAATATAGCAGCCCAGGATTTCAGCAGGAAACATTTAATTCATTCAGGGCTGGACTGCTCCACACCCGTCAGAGCCATCACTTGCTTACACTCAGCACCTTCTGGTCACAAGTGTCACCTGGGTGACCACACAGGTCCCTTTCAGGCACGGCAGCTCCTGTTCACCTCCAGAGGTGGAAACAGCTCTGTCATTTGCCAGAGGAGAACATTCAGCCAGATGCTGGAGTCTAGCACAGCTTTGAGTGCTCCAGAAATCCTCACTCCCAGGGAGCTGTGTGTTATCCTGCTCCTGGGAAGGTGTGTTGTGCTGCTCCCAGGGAGCTGTGTTATCCCACAGATGTGCCCCATGTAATGTGCGTGGAGTAAGCGGGGGCCTGTGCCAGAGGAGGATCCCATGGTCTGTGTGTTGCTTCCTCTGGCTCAAATTGTCTGTCAAACTTTGCTGGGTGGTTTTCCACATCAAACCTAAATCTTTCTTCTTACAGCTTAAACCTGTTATTCCTCCTCTTGTCCCCCATGCACCAGGAGAACTCATTCTACCTTTCTGTTCTCTGTTCTCTCTCCCGCACTTGAAGACTGCATTAATCTTTACAACCTCCTTGGAAAACAGAGCATTGCCATTATCTCCAAAAAAAGGATGGGAGCAGAGGAGCTGAGGGTGGGGTTTCTTGCTTAGTTTTAGATATCCAGAAGCTCAGAGTCTAAACTGGTCCCGTGATGCTCTCTGTGGTATCTGGCACAGAGTTCCCCAGCTGGGAATGTCCTGAAAGGGCCTCCCTGTGCTACCCCTCAATCCCATCCCTTCAGTGCTGTCATCTTGAACCTCCCCATCACAGAAGTTTTTAATGAAGGACAGGATTAGGGAAATGCAGGGCGCTGCTTTCCAAACACCTCTGAATTTGTGTAGCCCCCATGCACCCAAGGGAGGGTGGAGAAGGAGTCATTGGAGAGGTTGTGGCAGCCAGTGCCACATGTGCTGCTCAGCATCTGAGACACATCCTCAGCTGAAATATTGATTTAGAAGCAAGACTCAGGAAAAAAGGCTGTTTTCAAGTTTACTCAAAATGCTGACTTTCATGTGCAAAGCAACTGCCTCACTTCATCAGAGCAAACAGCTTTATTGGGCGCTCCTTCCTTTTGATTACTTTTTAGCACCAAGTCTGTGATTTGTTTGAAATCTGGCAGCAGAATAAGACTGTAAAAAGGAGAAGGTAAAGCTCTGTCAGTCTGGAGAAAGGGAGATGGAATCAGTTTTTCCAGTGTAAAAAAACTAAATTACTTTGGTACTAATACATGCTGTAAATTCAAGCTGCTAATTGGAAAAAATAAGAACATAAACATTTTAGGGCTTTTTAGTGTTTGTGTCAATCTGGCACTTTGAGAACAAACAAACTCTGATTATTTTTCATTTGAAGTGATGTTTCATTTCAAAACCTCCTTCAACTGGACTTATTAGCTGAAAATTGCTCAAGAAATGCCAGAATTGTAAGAGATTTATCCAGTTCATCTCTAAGGGGTTTTTTAAATTATTTTTTCAGTTCATTAATGATATGAGGATCATGTTTTTTTCCTCATTTCCTTCAGTCACCAGCTAACCATCCAATTGCTCCTTTGCTCAGCTCAGTGCAGGTGTGGAGTGAAAGGGAATTTCAGCCCCTGGGAAAGGAGGAATAGATGAACTGGGGTTGAGTTCCCTGAGCCTGCAGAGAACTGCCAGGTATGGGCTTAAAAAAATCCTTACAACCCTCTCTGAAAAACCCCAGCTTTCTACCAGTCGCAGTAGAACAAAGTAAAACCAAATGGAAATTAAAATAAAACAAAAACAGCAAAAAAATGGGGATGTGGAGAGAAACAAAAATGGGGATGTGGAGAGGGAGAGGAAATTCTCTGAGGTGGAATATTTTGGTTTGAGATGATTTATTCTGAGTAGGGGTTTGCATAAAATAAAAAAGGAGGTTATTAAAAAAAAGGAAAAAGCTTATTTGGCATCAGAGTAAACCAAAGCCATGCAGGTTTTGCTGTACCAATGGCAAACAGAATATTCTTCTAAATAAACCCTAAATTTACTTTCTAAAGTAACAAGACTCTGCACTTTAGCCCCAAATCCCAATAAACCAGACAAAAGCTACTTGAGCTGGAAAACCCGGAGCCAGCTCTGCTGGTGGAGCCAAGGGCCTTTGCCAAGGAGAGCTGTGCAGGATGGCAGCCCCCGAGCCCAGACAGCTCCCAACCAGCTCACGGATTTCTCTGCTGGCACACAAGAAGCTCCAAGTCCCAGGCCCCTTGGCTTTCCCTATGGAATGTTAATTCCCGAGCTTTGCCCGTCCCCCTGGCACAGGGACATGGGCAGGGTTTGGTGGTGCTGTGGGAAGTTCCCACTCCATCTGCTCCCTCCTGGAGCTTTGCTGCCTCAAGCTCCAGCCAAACGTGGTTTAGCAGGGCAGCCTCCAAACCCACTTAATGGGCCCTGTTATCCCACTGACCTCCTTCCCTGGGAAGTCTGCCAAGGAACTGGGAAGGGGCAGTGCATTCCAACGGCTGAGTGACAGCCCAGCATCCCACCAAGCACAGCTGTGTGTGGTGTTCCCAAACTATGAGCCAGCACATGGCAGCAGGAGTTTCTGGCTCTTTTTGGCTCAATTCCCAGCTCTGGTCCAGCTAATCCAAAGACAGGATTAGCCATGGCAGGACATCTTTTCTGTCGAGAGCTTGATGTAGTTCTAAAATAATCAGGATGTAAAGCAGATTCCTTTTCTGTGCAGATTCATTTCAATCTTTCTCTTCTAAACCCAGGCACAGAACACTTGGATGATGTCTCCCTTTCTCTGGGAATATGAAATCTCTGCAGCACCTTCTAGCAAGTGTAGTCCGTGGCCTGGGTCCATGAAATGGTTGGCCTGGCTGGCTGGATCCATAAGAAGTAATTCCAGAAGGAGAACAGTCCCCCAAGATCTGCATCTTCTGGGGTGGTTTTGATGGGCTTCAGGGGCTGCATCAACTCCTCCAATCCTGCACTGACAAGGGTTGGGAAATGTCTGTTCTCTGCAGCAGAATTATTAAATATTGGGAAGGAATTCCTGGCTGGGAGGGTGGGCAGGCCCTGGCACAGGGTGCCCAGAGCATCTGTGGCTGCCCCTGGATCCCTGGCAGTGTCCCAGGCCAGATTGGACGGGGCTGGGAGCAGCCTGGGACAGTGGGAGGGGTCCCTGCCCATGGTAGGGGTGCCACTGGGTGGTTTTTAACATCCCTTCCAACCCAGGCCATTCCATGATTCCATGATCATGGGGCAACTGAACCATACTCCTGATTTCTACAGCTTCCTGCAATGTTACCTGGTAATAACAAATATCCTCATTTTTCCCCCCTATTCTGGTGCCTGTCCTCCTCAGGTTCTGCATCTGGCAGTTGGAGAGACACTCCCAAAGACTCAGGAAGGGCAGACTCCTGGACCTGAAGAGGCCCCATGCTCCCAGGAGAGTTTTTAGTGAAGTCCTTGCAGTTGTCATCAGTGTTCATTCACTGCCAGTACCATTCGTGAAACACCTGGATAAATACTCTGTTTCCAGCCCATTCTGTACCGAAGTGGGGGAACCCAAATCTCTCCCTTTCAGCACATTCCACCAGTGTCAGAGCAGGACTGGGAGCAGATGCCACTCTGACCCCTCTCCAGAGGAGGCTCAGCAACCTTCATCTGTCTGTCAGTTCCCTAATTCTGCTCAGCCCAGACAGGAATGTGGTGCTACAGAGTGAGGGGACAGCCTGAGCTGTCCTGAACAAGAACTGCCTGCAACCATCACCCAAATCTTGCAGCCATCAGCCAGACATCCCCACCTAGAGCCACAAGGGAGATGTCTTGTGGGAGAGCAGTTTCTCCTCCTCACGCTGCACCTGAGTGCACCTCACACTGCACAACCCAACATACAATAAGAGATCCCACCACAACCACGGGAATAAGGAACCAAGGGATGCATTCAGGAGCATTTCAGTGCCTGCACTTTGGTGCCCACCTGGGCCAGAAACAAATGATGCAGAGGAGCCATGTTTGGGGCAAGTTTTCAAGTGATGATGTGAGTCTGTCATGCAGCAGCTGGATCTTCTGGGAGCTGGTGGAGGAGGCCTTGCTCTTGACATTGTATTTTTTGGTTACTTCTTAGCCTAGAGATGACAGCTCTTTCAGGGAACAGGGAAAGATGACATCCAAAGGCTGTCTGAAATCCAAACTTGGGTCTAATGATCTCTCCTCAAAGCACAGACTGTGAACTGGTTCTTCACAGGAGCCTGAGGGATTTAGTGCAGTGGGTGCTCTGCTCCTCCTGCAGTCACTCCTGAACCACTGTCCTCTTCTCACAGTAGTGCCTGAGCAGGTGGCACCTCCTGGGCAGTGCCTATGCTGCAGACACCCACAGTGACATCCCTCTCTGGGATGGCTGGTCCGAGCTTGGGGTGGTGCCAAGTATCGGGTTCAAGGCTTCTCCTCCTCCCTGCATGGCCACACCACACACCTGTGGTGTTTGGGGCTTCATGTTACTCCCATCCAGTGGCAGCTGTGGAGAAAGGAAACACATGACACTGACAGAATCCTTGCTCCTCCCATGCCAACATCCCGATCTGCCTGGTTGAGGGAGGGGGGAGGGGTATCCAAGTTAAAGGGTCATGATCTCCTCTCCTTTTGGCATAAAGAGCTTTGCACTCTTCCCGTCCATCTCTTCTACCTCACCTCCCCTTTCCCTCCACAGCAAACCAATTTGAAAGGTTCAGGTTGATCCTGTTGGTGCTTTGACACCATCCCAGGGTTCTGGTCTAACAAATGGGGGACAGACTGTGCCCCATCCCGAGATGTCACTGGGAGAGTGGCAAACACAGCCGGACCTGACTCCTCCTGGGACACACGTTACCACACACACCCCTCAGCTCCTCAGTGGGCGGCAGGACCACACTGACGGGAGGGCTGAGCCTCGCGAAGGAAGAGCAGAGCTTGGCTGCCTCCTGCCTCTAACATTTGCTGAGGGGGTGTTTGGGTGTTCCTGCCAGGAGCAAAAGGACCTGTTAGAAAAGAGCAAGTGTGGCTGTAAATGGGCATTTCACAGCATGGTCACCTTGCTCATGAATGGAACCAAGCAGAGGGGACTCCTCACCAACACACGCAGGAAGAAGGGGACTCGCCTACCATAAACCCCAAAGGGATAAAACTTATTCCCAATCAATTCTTTGCCCCAAACGAACACGACAAGGTAGCAACACTCTAACAGTGTGTACTACAACAAGGTCAGTCCAAACTGGGTTCCTTCAATGAGAAGGTCCTGCCAGCTCAGAGTCCCCCTGTCCTCTCTGAACAACCACAACGGGTTCAGTTCCTGTCAAAAGGCTGGGAAAGCCCAAGTGTGACAGCCCTTGCAGGGTTCCCAGGGCCTGCGCTGTGGCCACTGTGGTATCAAGGAGCGGGAGAGCAGGGAGAACTCTCTCGGATCATCAGGGTTTGAGGGCAATTGAAACAGGGCTGAAAAGGTGTCGAGGTTTTCCTATAGCTCATGAGCTCCAGAGGATGGAAACTGCGTCCCTGTTCTTCCTGGCAGGCTGCTGACATCGTCCAGCTGGTCCTTCTGTGGCAGAGGTCCCAAGGAGGGTGAAAGATTCCAAATAGGCACAGAGCCCCCAGGCATCCTTCTCTGCTGGGGATGAGCAATCCAGATGTTGAAAAGGCTGTGGACAGTGGGCTGGAGGAGGAGGGAATGCTGTCAGAGTATCAGGAGCTGCCATTGCTGAGTGTGGTCTCAGGAACTTCACGGCCCGTCCGTCAGCTCACCTGGAAGGATGGTGTTGGTGGCAAGTCAGATGGATCCTGGGCTAATGAGTTGGATGTGGGCGAATTGATCCCAGAGAACGGACTGGTCATGGAATAAAGTACAGAAGTCAGTTTAAGTGTGGTGTGTTTGCACCTTCCCTTCCCTTTAGTGACCATGGTAGGAATCCCTTTGTTTCGCCAGCCAAGCTCTCTTTGGACAAGCCTGTTGGGAACTCACTCTGACCCCTTCTCAAGCTCATTCTGCACTCAGCAGTCTCTGGGATTGGTCCCCAGAACTGACACAGGAGGGCTCTGGCCACTCCAGCTGCACCATCCACAGCCACCATGAAGCTCCCCAGGCTTGGGGGAGGCTGGGAGGCTGCAGGGACCTGCCCCAGGTTTGAACTGCAAAGAAACCCCTGGGGCACAGCTCCTCTGGGCACCTCGTGTCACTCAGGGAGGGATCGAGGTGGGAGCTAAACTGCTTCATTCCCATGGGATACAGAAACCAAGTGCTTCCTGCCTGACATTCCGCTCCCACAGGAGCATCTCTGATGTTCAGTTTGTGCTCTCAGATCTTGCAGGATCTGTAGGCTCTGGGCCAACTCTTCTTGGTGATGCTCTGACGTCGCTGCTGCTGCTCTGCCATTGCTGCTCCAACCCAGCAAAGGAGAGATTTTCCCATAAAACTTTGTAATTGCCCCACTCCCCAGACTCGGATTCTTCCTGCGTGCCAGCCGTGAAGGAAACATTTCTATTTTTAGCTTGGAGGTGTTGGCAAGAAATGCGGAGGATGGATCTGCATTCCAATCAGGCAGGTAACAGCACAGCTCCTCATCCCGGGCCTTTGTTCCATTCTGCCTGTTCCAAGGACTGTAGACCTTAGTGCTCAGTCTCGTGCCCTGCTCCCCTGTCAGCCACTCCCAAATACAGGGGAGATGGAGGAACAGGGAAGGGTTTTCATAAGGAAGTGCCTGAGGGATTGAGAAAGCTTTACACAGGTTGTGTTCAAGAATGTCTGTGTTTAAAGGCTGCAGTGCTTTTCTACCAATTTCCTCCTTTCTTCCCTTCTGAATATTATTTTCAAACAGGGGAAAATCTTTTCCAAGGTCAGGGACAGGTTATGCTTTCAGATTTTTGCAGTGCATAGCTTCAGGCTGGGTTAAAATTCCCATAATAATCAGAGCCTGTCTTGCCTGGGATTCATCTCTTGTGCTGTCGGTATGTCATCCCTTCCTGGATCCTTTTGGATGGTGCAGCCATCGTGGCACACCAAGGGCAGAAGACACTTTTCCCGATCTTTTTTTTTCTTTAACATACACTAGTGGTTTGTTGTCTCTTTTTGTCTTCCACGCTCTGTTTTGTCATGACTTCTGGTTGACAGAAATGAGCTGCTCAGCTCTGCAGTCAGGGTATTGGGGAAAACGCAGCAATTCCTATTCCAGAGGAAGGTGGACATTCTCTGAGTATCAGAAACACCCATCCCTTCTTTCCAGTCTAACAGATTCCTCTACACTGGCTCACTTCGTGCCACCTGTGTCATCTTTCGAGTTATGACCCCAAAATGGGGCAAAAACACCTCCCCACCCCTTTTGTGGGATGCAAACCCAAACACTTGATTGTATTTGGGAATCAAAGACCCAAGGGATTGAACTGTGGGAAAATTGCCTGTAAATGTGGCACAAACACATTGAGCCTTTCTCCATGGTGCTGCAGCTCCAGCCCAACCATCATCTCCTGTCACAAACGCCATTGATTAGGGAGCCGCAGTCTGGGGAAATGCCTTTGGAGAGGAGAAGGATGCTGTGCACTAATAGATAATGGGAAGTAATTATCCTGCCTGGGCCAGCAGGGAGGGAGAGCTACAAATCCAACAAACAGGTACAATTGGCGTCCCCAGAGCCAAGCACATGGAAGAGCCTGAAACTGAATTAATGACTGCTGGAAGGCCGGGCTCTCGAGGGAGAACCTGGGGTACACTTTGGCTTCTCTCTAGATTTAAGGCCTTGACTTAAGAGACTTCGTCTCCACTCCCATGCTTTTAACGGGGGCAGATGACCCCATGTTTGCAAGGACAGACTGTAGCACAGATAAATTTTTCTGGTATTAGCTAAGCCTTGAAGAGAAATCACTGGATGATAGGATGTCATGGATATGCACTGCATGGACAACTGCCAGGCCCTGCTCAAGGTCCAGCTTCCATCCCACTCACTTTGTAGGGACACAGCTACCTGGTTGCAGGTGGTTCATAGGCTGAAGGGCTCTCCTCACCTTCCCATTTAAGATAACATTTCCCTCCCACAACCTTTGGCTTCAGCCAGTTTGTCCTAACAGCCCCCAGCTGTGTGTGAAGGAGCTGCTGGGTCAGTCATGATCCATTCATGGACAAACAGCCCCTGCCAGGGAATGGTCATTGTGGTCACTGCTCTGGAGTTGTCATTGCTGAAGATTTATGGCTGCTGCCAGGACTGGGTGTTGCCAGAGGGACAGGCAGCCTGCAGAAGACAGCCATTCCTTGTCTGTGTGATAGGAATTTCTCCATGTACAAGTGCATTAATATTCTCATGTCCCTATTTGAGGTGCTTCGCCTTGATCTGCCTTTGCCTTTTCCCTCTCAGTCCCAACGGGTGTCCTCCACTTGTCCCCGGGCTAGTGATAACCCTTGCCCCTCCCTGCTCTCTTTTCCTGTTGTGTTCTCATCCCACAGCAGAAACAACACGAACACAAACACAGGCAGCAAATACAGAAGAGGATGATGCTATTTCTGAATGCAGCAGGAGCCACCAAGGCTGGGCTGGGAATGTGCTGGTGTATCTCAGTTGTTGTGCAGTTGCTGTTACCTCTGGTGTTGAAGATTATCACACTTCTGGAGTACAGGAGGGAATTTATCCCTGGCTCTGTGCTGCCACATCAGTTCACAGTGTGTACACAGCCTGCCCTCCAGTTCCCTGCACTCCGCATCCTCCAGTCAATGCAGGAGAGTTAAGGTACCAGATTCCCCTAAATGATGCATCTGTGCTGTGCTCCAAAACAAAAGCAGAAAGTTGCCTTGTTAATCTCAGCTTCCCTGGAACACAGTGCAATGTCTTCATCTGTCGCTGTTACGTCCGAGACGCATAAAGAAAACGACACAGAGTCCAGGCTTATGAACAAGTGGAAGCCGAAGCTTAAGCGCTTTGATAATTTTCTAACTACTTTTACAGATAGGTCACAAAAGTGTGTTGAGTGGCAATAGGTAATTGGTTCCTCGGCCATCCACCCCTTGAGAGGATTGGCCAAGTCCTAAGATACCGATTCCAAAATATTTTCAAAGTCAAAGCCATAACAATCTTGCAAAACAGCTTGCAGGTGCAAGAAGTTTATGGAACTGTGACCTTGTTTAAAATAGTTTACATAGGAAAGACAGTCTGCTCACAGAATATTGAGAAAAGGCTGAAGAATTTCTCCACTTCTAGCTTTTTAGCACGTACATTCATCTGCAATTCTTTCTCTACCATCAGGAAGAAAACCCAAACCCTTTTCACAGAATCACAGAACCATTGAGGTTGGACAACCTCACGTACAGCCATCAGCCCAGCACCAGCACCCCATTCACCACTGACTGTGTCCCCAGGTGCCACATCCACACGTTTTTTGAACACCTCCAGGTATGGTGACTCCGCTACTGCCCTGGACAACCTGTACCAGTGCTTGATAACTCTTTCCATGAAGAACTTTTTCCTAATATCCAACCTGAACTCACGCTGGTGAAGCTCTAGGCCATTTCCTCTCATGCTGTCACTTGTTAGCTGGGAGAAGAGCCCAACCCCACCTCACTACAGCAGATATTTTTTAATAGATCCTTTGTAACTTCCCAGGGGGAAGGACAGGGCTGTATTTGCCCTGCAAAGAGCTGCACTATAACCTGTTAACCACAGAACTGCATTCCAATTGTGTCAAGACAATGATGATGGTCAGTTAAATGCCAGGATCAGCAGCAGAGATTGCACAAGGATCCAGAAAGAGCCAAACACGCCGTTAAATCCCACTGAAACAGTGCTGACACTGACAGAGCCCTGGGGCCGGTGGGACCTGGGGCTGTTTTAAATAAAACAGTGCTTTGTGACAGCACACGTCACTCTCAGGAGCTGATTTACCTCAATCCAAGGCTAAACATCTTCAACACAGCTAAGAGTTGTGCCTCAGAGAGGGGGTCATCTGCTGCATATCCCCCTCTCCTGGGAAGCTTGTGCTTTTAAATGGCTTTAAAGAGTTTCAGGTCACAGCAGAAGTTCTCCAGGTTTCATAAAATCCTAAAATGGCCTGGGTTGGAAGGGACCTTAAATATCACCCAATTCCCAGCTTAGAGAACACTGAACTTCAACAGGACTGGGACACCCACACAAAGCTGCTCCATGAACTTTCTCCATGGGACACGGTCACATAAGACAGAAAGAAAACATAAAACTCAGACCTGTATGGAGACAGAAGAGCCCCCTTTGTTCAAAAGTAAATTGGGAAACAATTACATGGTGGAGGGGAAGAATTACAGTAGCAAGGAGGGAAGACTTCTCTTAATCATCCCATGTTAGATCAGTGAATTGGAAAATCATGGCAAGTCTGCCAGAGAATAAACTGCCCAAACCTGGTATCAGCTGTAGAGGCACAGACTGTTTAGCAGCTGGGACAGAAAAATGCATTGCTTCCCATAAAACTTGCCTCCCAGAGAATTACAGCCTCTCATTCGTCATGCCAGGGTGGGTGTGTGGGGGGACAGGATTGGAAATAAATGCTACAAACACTCTCTGTTGTGAGTAGGGAGTGAGTTTATCTCCTCAGCCCAGAACATAAAACCCACAGTTGCACGTGGGAACAAGGGTGATTTACAGCCCATCCCTTTGGCTGAGAGCCTTCTGGAAGGGATGAGGTGTTTCTTCTTCAGCACAAGTCTGACCTTTGCCTTGTGTGGGTACGGGAGGAATAAAAGTGAAAGACTTGAAGAGAGAGGAAAAACGGTGTTTTCCTCAGCGATGTCTTCCCACGGCCGTGCTGGCAGATCTGCAGCGCTTCTCATTACGGTGCCACGGAGCCCTTGACAAATGCATCTGGGAAAACCAATTTCTCCTGGCTCCAAAGCCACGGGGCTGGTGGGAAAATCCTCCAGCGGTCAGGAGAGGAACCTTCTGGGTGCTTGGACGAGGCTCTGACACCTCCCTACACCCTCATATCCTGTATTTCCTCTTCTGCCAGGAGTTTATCCCATGCTGGAAGCCAAGGTGGTCTCTTTGGTTACACACCCCCATGGCAGCCCATAACCAGGGCCTTTTGCAGGGGTTGAACCATCAGGGTGGGACTCAGGGGACAGTTTTCTCTATCACAGATGGTTTGCAGAGCCAAAAGAAATCTCTTCTCTCCTACTTCCCCCAAGGATAAAATAAAAGAAGAGAAATCACCCCTTGGGAAGAAGGGCTGTTTATGGTCCACTGATTAAGAAATCACATTCATATTATTCCTGTTTTAATAATGACAATAAAATTCAGAGCTTCTCCTTCTGTTTGGGGAAGGTCCAGTTTAGGATGAGGAGCTCCAAAACTGAGCATTTCCTTGAAGCACTCTCAGACCTGCTGGCCCAAATTGCAGGGCCTTTTCACTGCCTCCCTTGAAGGACGTATTTAGAAGATCTGCTGAGCTGTCTGAGCCCAAACCTGTCAGGATCTGCCTCGGAAGTTCCTCGTGGCCCCTCAAGCTTCCCTTCTCTCTTCCTCCTGCTGGAAGCTGCTGTGGCACAGAGAAGTCCCTGCTGCCTCCCAACACTCACATTCCTTGTTTGTTGTTAACTTTTCCTTAGGCTTCCCCTGGGCCGTGTGTTGCCCAATAAACAGAGACATCAGCAGATCCTGCAGACCCCGGAGCCAGGGCTTTCCTTACAGCTCCAGCCTTCCCCTGGCACAGATACCTCTCACCAGTTGGTGTCTGCAGCCCCAACTCAGCCCAAAGCTGCCTCAGAGGGTTTTCCTATGGCTGAATGGGGTTGGATGAGCCTTCTGGAGGCTTTTCCAGGGAGGCAAAACAGCTTCTTGCCTCACTGAGTTTCTCTCTGCTCCACTTCCTGAGGCTCTTCTGAAATCCAACATCCAGAGACAAAATAAAGCAAAACAAATCCTCCCATCCCAGGCTGTCACTCAGATGGGTTTATACCAGTAAGGAAGGCATTAGTCACTAATACCCCAGAGCTTGGATCAACGTTTGTATATTTCTGGCATGTTTTCCCTCTGTGTGTCCATGGGATGTTGTGTATCGGGGGTTCAGCTGGCTCCCAGCTCATGGAGGGTCTTTTGGGATTTCTGTTCTCCTGGAGAACCCTCCCCTGCTCCCTGTGGATGCACAATGCAACATGAGAGCTCCCACAGCCCTGCTGCTCTCCCGCTGCTGCCTGGGGAATGCCACCAGTATGGAAAGCCCAGGAGACAAGGATGCAGAGGATACAGATGAATGATCCCACACTTGGCCATTTCTCCCAAGGTACTGAACATTTTCCTCCACACACACTCAGACTCTTCGCTCTGGTGGCTCCCGCTGTGCCACCAGCCTGGCAAAGCCCCCCAGCCCTGGCTTGGAGGCTGCTCATTCCCGAGGCTGGGATGGGGAGGGGCTGTGGTAGGAAATGATCACAGAATCACAGCTTTGCTCAGGTTGGAAAAGCCCTCTGAGATCACTGATTCCAACCATCCCCCAGCACTGACCATGTCCCCAGGTGCCACATCCACAAGGTTTTTAAACCCCTCCAGGGATAGGGACTCCACCACTGCCCTGGGCAGCCTTTTCCAATCCCTGACCATCCTTTCTATGAAGATCAGAAAACCCTCGAGAGGAAAATGTGGTCTCATCTAGTTTCTAACATTTCACAGCAAAATGTCAATTTGATTTAGTGAAATCCACTTCAGATCAAAAGTCCAAATGAATCACTTGGGTATTCTTGTTTAGTTTCAAAAAAGCTGAAGTATTTTACTTGAGGCTGGTAAAACAGACAGTTCCAACTTGTCTCTTTAATCCATTTTATTTTTAACAGGTTGCTGTGCTGAAATATTGATGGCATTTTATAATAATAAAACCACCTATTATATACTAAATAGCCCCTTAATATATGTGCTTGGAAACCTACTTAACATCATATTTAATACAAATTCTTTATAATCTATGAAACCCAGTGTAACACCGTATAAAACCCAATCATGTTATAACACAGTTCCATATTTTATGGTAATAAAGGAGTAAAATGCAAACAAGCCCACGCCAGTGTCACCTTCGTGTTGCTCCGATTTTTATTCTGATGGATTTTACATGCACCACGGAGCAAGAAAACATGAACTGGTCCCAAAAAGCTGCTTTTCCTGGGCGCTGCTCCAGCAGGACAGGAACTCACCCCAGAGCAGCAGCATTTCCCAGGGAGCAACAAACCACCCAAGCTGGAGGATGCCAGCTCAGGAGCTCCGGCCGTTCCAGGCCTGTCTGGCCAGGGAGAGCAGGGGCTGATTGCTGCTGGCTCAGCTGGAGCTGGGGGCCGCTGGCAGCATTCCCATTCTGCGGGGCCGGGGATCCCATCCCAGGCACGGCTCAGACCCTCCTGGCTGAGCTCACCTGGGCACACCGAGGAGCTGAGCTTTGCCTTTGTGTCCTCCAGTCTCAGCTCAGTGGAGACGAGAGGGATGGGGGTTAAATTGCCTGTAGGAGCCGCTCCCTGAACGAGAACACTTGGCTCATCCAGCAGGGGATAGCACAGCCCAGAGCCATAAATAATGCATGGATCCCTCACATGGAGCTCGCTCCAGCCTCGCATTCCTCAGAGAGTCAGCAAATATTATTTTTCTCTTCTCTTTTGTGTGTCTGTGGAGTGGTGGGCGGCTCGGGGAGAAGGGAAAGCTGCTCCGAGGTGCTGTGCTGATCTGCTTTTACATCTTGCTCCTCCTCCTCCTTCCCAAAAAGCCTCCTGCCCGAGCTGTGTCAGACCAGCAGCACTGCCAAACTGCCCCGGAGGGCTGGAGTTGCAGCTGGATTTGGGAAGCAGATGGGCTTAAATGTGTTCAGCTAAACGCAGGTTTTAGAGCCCGGGCAAACAGGGCAAACTGCAGCTCAGCCTGGAACCGCTGCTCCCAGGAAAACGAGGCACAATAATTTGGCTGCTGGAGAGCGGCAGGGAAAAAGCGTGAATTTCTCTCCAGCCTGATGAAAATGCTTCCCTGAAAGGTTTGGAACTTGCTGGCATTGCTAAGAGGAGGGATCCAAAACTCACAGCTGCTGAGCAGGTGCTTGAAATCATAATTCATTGGTGTCCCCTTCCCTATTGCCCAAACACTAATGAGCTGCTCAGAACCTGGAACTGCTAATTATGTGTCTGAGACCTAAAAGGAGTACCCAGGACGTCTTCATGCTATTAAAATAGCCCAGACTGAATTGCTGTCAGACTGTCCAAAAAAACCCTGGGATTACTCAATAAGACACCAGAGTCCGAGTGGATAATTAGGTTTTTGGGACCCCAAAGCTGCTAAGAAGGTGCTCAGGACCCTGATGCTTCTCCAAATCCATTTTTTTCGAAGCAGCTTGAGAATTTAGACCTCCACTCCCACATTCCCCTTGCGCTGTCCTCGTCTCTGCTGGAGTGCATCCCTTCGGGTAGGATTTGTGATCCATGGCTTGTCCCACCTGGCTGCAGCTTTTCTTCTGGGCCTTAGTCCCACGGAGCAGCCAGAGGAGAACAACTCTATTAAAAGCCACAGTGGTGTCACACTGACATGAATTTCTTCTTCTAAGAGCATCCTGAGATGACTTCAGCTCTGACCTACTTTGAAGCCAGGCTGATTTTGTCCAAGCAGCGGCTGCATTTGAAGGCAAAGAGATGGAAGGAAAAGCTGCTGAAATCCAGTTTCCCTGTCAGAGGTTTTTGCCCAGTGAGACTCAGAGCTGTTCGACTTTGTAGCCTACTCTTTTGTCAGCTCCTTGGTTTTCCTGACACGTCTTTCCCTGGCACAGGCTGCAGCCTTGGCTCTCCCTGCAAAGGACAGGGAAGCGGTCCCTGTTTGTCACCACATCTTTTACACAGCCACCAAATGGGAGAAGCAATTAACTCCACATGTCCAGCTACAGTAATTATTAATTTGCATTGCTCTCTCTACCAACAAAGTGGACTGGGCTCCCAACACCCTCTCAAGCGTTTCCCCACTCCCTGCATTCCCTTTTTGGGTGAGTCCTGCAACTTTAGAACAATCACATTCAGCCTTAGCTCTGTCTGTATTCCTTCTGTCTCTCAATGCCTTCCTGAGGATCTGGGGCTCCTGGGATGCTTCTCAAAGGCCCCTCATCACCATGCATTCCATATATCCTGGTTTGCTTCCAGTCCCCATCCAGATGATGGGAATACCAACTGGGACAACAAACCTTGCGGTGGGAGCAGCAGACAGTGAGGTGCTCCAGGGTGGTTGTGACTGAGCCTATATTTGGATTCTAAGGGAATTTCAGCAGGGCCCTGATTATCTCTGGGATTTTCTGTTGCATCGGCAGGAAGTATTCCATCCATGTCGCTGCCGGGACTCTCTTGCAAGACTCCCATTCACAGAGTCCCCTCCGTCTCACACCACAGGCGGCGCATGTCACAGAATATATCCGTGATTTGTTCCTGAGCTTGATTCCTCAGCTCGTGTTGGAGGCTGCTGGGATGTGGGCTGGCTCTGTGCACCACGCACACTCCCTGGCAAATGCTCCAGTGAACAAACATTCATTAAAAACCAGCAAATGTGAATTATAACTGACTGCATAAAGGTGCTGGTGAATTGACAACATATGCCCAGAGTCACAGCAAATGATCCAGAACACAGCAGCAGGAGATGGAAAGCTCTCACTTCCCAGTCTGACACAGATCTCAGGGTGATGCTGAGCTGTGGGTTGGGGCACATCCTGCACACTCATGGCTATGTTCACGGCATGAACCTGGTACTGCTGACCAGAGGGGATTTCAGTGTCTGAGGGAGCTCCAGCAAAGCCACCCCCACCCTCTCTAACAGCTTTATTGCCACTCATTCCAAACAACCAGCATGGATTTACTCCTGGGCTCTCTGCACTGGCTAAGCAGAGCATTCCTCCTTCTGCAGCAGGAGCAGCCCAGCTCTAGCAGCCTGATCCATCCTTTACCTCAGGATAATCCCTCTGGATGGGGCACAGGTGAACCTTGCAAAGCACCCAAGGGTGCCAGCAGTACCAGCTCTGCCTGCAGCACAAATGAGTCTTAGCAGGATCATCACTGCCCTGCGTCCAGTGGAGATTTTGAGCTCACAATTTAGGATTCAAAAGGGACGGGATGGACTCAGACCAAACTCCCAGTGCTGCCACTAAAACCAAGAGAAAGGAGGTTGAACTGCACATTCAGCACAAAGCTGGGCTGCCAGTCCCATCTTCGTTACCTGAATACCCTCCAAGGCAACACAAAGTGGGTCTTAATTAGTCCACATCTGGACTTTGGTTTGTCCTAAGAGCATTCCCACATCACTGGTGCCAGAGCTCTGGCTCTCCCGCTCCCTCCCGTCAGAGATCCCAAATCTTCCAGGAGAGCTGATTTGCAGTTGAAGCCTGGACCACAGCCCTGCCAGGCACATTTGCTGCGGCTCCAGCTTTGCCGGGGATGTCTCCGCACAGTTCTAATTGCCAGCAGCAACAAGCACTTTTGAGCCATGGAGGGGAACCCCGGCGGGCAGCGGGAATGTTCCTCTAACTGCTCCCACAGCCTTGTCTCTCTAGGAAACCGGAGGGCAAACTTCCAAATCTCTTCCCTCTGCTGCAGCACATTCCAGCCCTGCGGGGGATCCAGGCTTTGGAATGAACACACAATGCATTTGCTCTCCCTTATTTATGGGATAGCAGAGCAGGTGCTCTGTTTCATGAGACAATAATCAGAGTTTCTGGGTGGGTAAAATCGAGCCCAAGTAACTCATTTCTGCAGAGGGAATTAATTTTTTAAAAAGGTTCCCCTTTCTCTCTGTGTTGTGAGTACTGGTCAGAATCAACCGAGCCAATGCTGTCCCTCCTTTTTCTCCCTTGCTGCTCAGAGATGCCGTAAATCAGAGAGAAAATTATATTCTTTTTAAACAGCAAAGAGGAGATACCACATTTCTGCTCCATTTTTGGGTGATGTCTAATACAACAGCATCCCAGGGGCTCCCAGATGGGATATGAATATAGACAAACAAAAATCCAACAATTTCTAACACCTTGACTTGAGTCAGATTGGCCATTAACAGGATCCCAGGGTGTTCTTACCCTCCCTTGCAGGGGAGAAATTGAATAACACTCATGGGTGTTCTCAACATTAGCATTAACCTGTAATTTTGGGGGGTTCAGACCAGGGAGTGTCTGCAGTTGGGGTGTCTTGCACGCATGTTTTGGGCAGATTCTCACTGCAGACAATGTGAACACCCTTAAGGGAAGCTGCTGCAGCCTCCATGTGGGATCTTCACACAGCCCTGGACAGGGTTAAGCACCCCACAGGATTTACACCCCGCTGGACTCAATATTCCTGTCTCCATGCAGACATAGACAGGGGCTGAGTTAATCGAATTCCCAGAACTGACAAGCTGGGTATTAAAGTCTTCCCAGGATCAAGAAACACATAATTGACACTGTATGACCCCAGGAACAGAGAGGAAAGAGCTTTCCAGGATATGGCTGGGATTTTCCAGGTTTCCCAGGCACCCCACCATGCTGCTGAACCCGGGTGAGAGGTGCCTGACTCCCACGATCCAGGTGTACACCCAACCCATTCCTTCAGTCCAGGAAAAGGTTCTTGTCCATGGACTTGGAGAAGTCCTTGAACGCAGGCTCCTGTTCCTGGCAGCCACCTCACACAATCCCACCACCGAGGGATGATCCTGGTTAAAACCCCGCTGGGGTCTTTATCCCCACTACTTCAGGATTTCATCCCTTCAAGTAATAATAACAACAAAAAAACCTTTCTAACTTCCAGCATCAAGTTTTCCATGACCAATCTGTACCATTTGCTCCAAAGCCAGCACCATGGTTTGGCTGAAATAGCTCCATTTCCCCCTAAGTCCTCATCCCCTTGATGGATTTCTCCGGAGTTATCCCAGTCCTTCACACAGCCTTTGCCTGGCTCACTTAAACAAGCTCAATTCTCATAATCTCCCCTCCTCGAACAGGTGCCTCTTTTCCTTAATCCTCCTCCCAGTCTCGCTCTGTACCTGTTCCAGGCTGGATTTAGCTGCTTTGGGATGAAACCAATGCCTTTTCCAGTGGCATTAACATCTCCTGAGCTCCAGAAGAGCTTTGTAAAGAGCCTTGGCAAGGTACCGCGAGTTAAAGCAGCCACTTAATTAAAACCCCCACTAGTCAGGACCTCTGCCATGTCATCCTGGTGATTTACAGAGCTGCACACAAATGCCCAGGTGTGGAGCACTGGGAGCACTGCCTGTATCCGCCGGGATCCATGTGCAGAACAAACAGGCAGGGATGGAGCACAGAGCAGGTCTTTGCTCACTGATGTTTCAGATCTGTGCTCATCAAAATATTCTTTCTAGTGTTCCATGATCACAGAATCACAGCAAGGTTTGGGCTGGAAGGGACTTTAAAGCTCTTCTGATTCCCATCCCTCCCGTGGGCAGGGACACCTTCCGCTATCCCAGGTTCCTCCAAGCCCCATCCAACCTGGCCTGGGACACTGCCAGGGATGGGGAGTCCTCAACCTCTCTGGGAAAACTGCTCCAGTACCTCCCTGCCTTCCAGGGATGGTCCAACCATTCCCTCCATTGCAGAGCCCACGGCCCCTGCGGGAGGAGGACAAAGCTTTGGCAGAATGGATGAGGAGAAAAGGCTGAAGGTCAGGCAGTGGTTTCAGGAAGGCCTGGGAACCCCAGCTGGCAGGAGCAGCTCCCAGCTCTCAGCTCTAAACTTCTGCCATGGATGTAACTCCACACCAACAGAAATCTCCCCTCTGGAGCTCAGCCCAAGCTGCTCCACGTGGCTCATGCTGGGGTATTTGGTTTCTGAAGAGGAAACCTTTTACATTCTAAGGTCTTAAATATTTTTGTTCCCTGATGAGTGTGGATTAAAAGAGGAAAACAGTGATACTTTTCTCACTGGCTCTTTTGCAGCTCTTCTAAAGGCATATAAAACCAATAATGAGTCACTCAAGCACTTTAAGCAGTCAGGCAATGATAAATGAGACCCACTAAAACCCTTCTGTCTTTGCCAAGGGCACTCTGGATTATACTTGAACCTGTTTTAACCTTAGCACTTAACCTTCTTTTCCACAAAGTTGCCTTTGCACGGCAACAACCACGATGGAGCTCAAAATAACAAGTCAAAGGAATGGTTCCCTGAGAGGAAAAGGAATATTTGCTTTACAGTTGGGGCTGGGATTTAAGTGTAGTTTATGTGCTTGCTAAACCTCAGAATTTTAAAGGAATGGGGATATAATTCTGTGTTACGAGTAAGGGAGGGACGAAAGGTATGAAATTCAGCGTGAAAGTGTATTTTAGGTCAGCTTGGCATGAAAAATATGGAGAAAGAATAGAGATAAGCATTTTTTCCAGCAATCATAGAGTCCCAGAATCACTGAGGTTGGAAAAGTCCTCCAAGACCATTGAGCTCAAGCTGTGCCCGATGCCCACCTTGTCCCCAGCCCAGAGCACTCAGTGCCACCTCCAGGCCTTCCCTGGACACCTGCAAGGATGGGGCCTCCAAACCTCCCTGGGCAGTTCCAAGGCCTGAGCACCCTTTCCATGGAGAAATTCCTGCTGATGTCCACCCTGAGCCTCCCCTGGCCCAGCCTGAGGCCGTTCCCTCTCCTCCTGTCCCTGTTCCCTGGCAGCAGAGCCCGACCCCCCCGGCTGCCCCCTCCTGTCAGGGAGTTGTGCAGAGCCACAAGGTCCCCCCTGAGCCTCCTTTGCTCCAGGCTGAGCCCCTTTCCCAGCTCCCTCAGCCGCTCCTGATGCCTGCAAGGAATGGGCTGGACATGCCGGTGTGGCCCCTTGGGAACATCCTCTGCTGCTCCTCTTTGCCTCCCTGCATCTCCTCCCCAGTCCCACCAGCCCAGGCACTGCTCCCAGCCATTCCCCTTCCCCTGGCCCTTCCTCCCTCTCCAAGCGCACACTGGGAGAGCAGAAACCCCCTGTTTCTGGACACTCAGCTCAGGAGCAGAACACCAAACCTCTGCTCTGGGGATGTCCAGCTGGATCTCAGAACCAGGGAATTGTTAAGGTTAGAAAACGCCTCTGAGATCACCAAGTCCAACCCAAAGCACCACCACCATGTTCACTGTTAACCCTGTCCTCAAGTGCCACATCCATAATTTTTTGAACACTTCCAGGGATGGTTGGTGAGTGCCCTGCCCTGCCCTGCCTCAGATCCAATGCTTGACAACATTTTCTGTGAAGAAATTTTCCCCAATTTTCCTTAATAGCCAATCTAAACCTCCCCTGAAGCTACCTGATGCTGTTTTATGTCTTCCCCTCAATATTTTAGGAATGTGAGATTCCCTGTGAATAGCAAGGATCATATGCCTAAAACTGGGATTTACTGCACCACTGTGCAATAAGTGATCCAAACTCATCATTTGCATCTTTGAATCATCACCACCTTTAACAATCAGGTGCCCACACCTTGACTGACAAACACCACATGGATGAGACCATGGGAGAACTCTGGTGCACACCAAAAAGCTGGAATATCTCACACCTGGATGTGCCTGGACTGAAAGAGGAGAGGAATTATTCCAAGTGAGAAGCACTGCAGGGAGATGGAGATGCTTGGGCTCAGCTCGGAGGAGGGGGGAACCAAAGGGTTTCTCAGCACTAAAGCCACAATGCTGGTTTCTGGTTCTGTTGGGTTTAATGAAAGGGTGTCTTTTTTGAAAGACAAGTGCGATTACAAGAACATACTTGACTCAGACTCTTATTTCTCCTCCTGACAAAAAATCCATGGAAAGACCAGAATACACAAAGGGCTCGCAATAACTGTGTTAACAACTGACAGCTCTTCCCCAGGTTTCAATATTACTTTGCAAATGGGGACTGTCTGATTTACAACAAAATAAATGCACACATTTCCCTGCCCCTGGTGACTGAGCTGTCCTTGCTTGATCTCCAGAAATAGTTTGTCACATGAATTTACCTGTGGTAGCTGTGCTTTAACTCCCGGTGTTAGACGGGTTTGAAACACGGGAGGAAAATATGCTGCAGTTAATTGTTCCAACAAACAGCCGTGGGCACACCCAGCGGAGGAGTGATTTAGGCTCAGAAATACCCGTCAACATTTAACAGCATTCCAAAGTGGAAGGGAGGTGGACGCTTTACCTCAGGATGCTGTTCAGCCTGAAGGCACTTGCAGAAGCTATCTGGGGTTTGCAGAGCTGGGAGTAGCTGGGGGTGCTCAGGTACTCTCTGTACCTGATTTGCAAATGCAGGAAGAAAGGCTTTCAAAATGCTTTTTGAGTGAAGACATTTGTAGAAAAATCTGTTTGGTTTCAAATCCTTCCAAACAGGAATGATGGATTTTCTCATGTCTGCACAAAACCACAGCCCATGTCATTCTCTGCAGCAGGTTAAAGCAATTCCCCTTCCTTAGTTAAAGTTTAATCAATTTTAATAATAAATGTTTAATAGCAAACATCAGCCAAGAAAACAGCCCTTGCCCCGAGGAGCCGACAGTTTTATTGCCAATCCAAAGAGTGGAGTGAGAGCCTTGGATTGTGGGTTGTGGAGGCTCTGAGCTGGGCAGGATTTCCCACCCGGGACCTGAGGAGTAGGATGCAAAGTTGAGGTCGCTCCATCCATTCCGAGTCCTGCAGTGCACCTGCAGCACCGTGGGCCTGCTCCCAGTGCTGGGAATTACTCTGAATTTGAAACAAAAGAATGAACGAAGCTTGTGTTCCTGAAGATTTTGTCTTCTAACCTCTCCCTGCTCTGTCCCAGGTTCCTCAGGACCCCCACAGCACCATCAGAACAAACCAGGAGGAGCTGACCTGCACACCCAGGACCTGCCTTCACACACACCTCCCCTGGGATGGGGGGAGCTCTCTGCATCCTGGTTTGTCTCACTCGTGCTGTCTGTGCTGCCAGGGGAGTGTGAGCTCTCTCATTACTGCCAGGCTGCTCCTGGAGAAAGTGGGGCACGTGTGTTTGTTGGCCAGCTGGTCCCTGTCAGACATAATGTAAAACACAAGCGCTGACCCTGCTTTTCCTCCCTGGGCTCCAGTTTGGGTCTTTCCCAGCTGCCAGCTTTTGTGAAACTTGTAGAAATCAAATGGTTTTGAGACTTCTCCTGTTCTTTCAAATGGAGGAAAATTGCTGAAACCTTCTCTTATCAGGAAATAAGCCTAAAACCATCTCCAGAGAGCTCAGAGGTTGGGCTGTCAGAAGCATCTTGCTCTGACTGCCCTTTGAAAGAGGGGACTCGTTTGAAAACAGTAAATTAAATCCCCCTATTCAGGGAAAGCCAGACATGAATATATAACTCAGGGTTCCCCCTCACTAACCTCAGATGACACCAGGGTTTGCCTCAAAACCCCTATAAAATAGAATCTGGGTGCACCTGACCTACAAGTGCAAGGTGTAGAGGCTGCACATGGTGGAAAGTTCCACAGCTCTGCATCACTTAATTCCGAACGAGATCATCCATTTAATGAGGCATCCCAGCGTTTCAATGTTTTATTTTGCAGTGAGATTTTTATTTTAATTAATTTCATGGAAAAGAGAAATGCTTTGAGACAAAAAGCTTTCATTTTTCACATGGGAAATCTCATCCCGGGAGACACTTGCACATTTTTCTGGTATCGTGCACAAACACCGCAGAAAAATCCTTTCCCTCTTGATCTGTTTTTCCCTGGACAGATGCAGAGGTACAGAGACATCATAAGACTGACCTCTGAGGGTCTTTTTGTTCTACCAAGAGATAATGAGGAGAGAATGATTGTTGCAGGGATGGATGCAGCTGTGGGGGCTAACAGAGGGATCTCATCCTCATTAATGCCTTCAGGAGGCAAACTCCAGTGGGGTTCCATAGACATGGGACTGCTTTGTCAGCCTGGAACTTGTCTTGTCCCACAGCTCATCCTGAACTGCCTCGTACACCCCGGCACCTCCTCTCTCCGTGCCTGTCCCTGGAATTACAGGGCCCTGCGGGGGTGTGGATCAGCTGTGTTAATTCAGCTGCAAACCCCTGTCATCCCTGACAGAAACAAATCCATTCGTTACTCATGTGGATGTCACACGTATTTCAGGAGATGCTCCATCATCATTTAGCATTAGTTAATGGCCATTTAGAGTGATCCTGCAGCATCTGCTGGAGGGGTGGTGGCTGCAGGATCCAAGGCTGGGGTGGAGGATGAAAAATGCAGCTCAATCAGCAAGGATCAATCTTAACATCCAGCACAGCAGCTCCTTCTCCCCAGCATGATCTCCACACCTTCATCATGCTATCCATGGAAACTGTTCCCATCTTTTACATAAAGATTGGTTTAGATGGGAACCTTGTTTGAGAAATGACCACAGCAGCAGTTTTCACAAAGCCTTTTGGGAAAACTTGCCTCTTTTCATTAAACCAAAAAAAAAAAAA